>JAJMRT010000255.1:0-32874 GCA_030558065.1 Geotrichum phurueaensis | reverse complement strand
TTATTATTATTATTCACTCATTTCATTTTTTTTTTTAAAAAAAGCGGCTGTGATTGCTACTTAGTTCTCATCGTCATTGTTATCGTAAAGGTACTAAATCCACCGGGCTTTTGGCGCCGTTAAACCGGGTTAATATATCTAACACCATCATCCTCGTAAGTCTTATCGTAGGCCGCATATTCTGTGGCAATGAATTCTTCGGGACTCATGCCCATGGGAATCTTTGGCGGCAGCCGTGGCTTGCGGCGTACAGTGCTATTCCGGCGAGTTGCGTTGCCTTCAGCACCACTAGCAGTAGGCGCTGCAGCAGTAGCAGCAGTTCCCGCCGTTACACGCGGGGTGGTGCTGCCAGTAGCGGCAGAAGCGGTGTTGCCTTCGGCTAGAGTGGTGTTTGAGTACTCATCGTTGAGATCGTGCATAAGGTTCCACTGCCCTTCGCCGGCGTAGCCGCTTAGCCCAGGGTCTACAAGCTCAGCGGCGGTCTTGGGCAGCGGTGCCCGCGTAGGCACATTTACAAACACAGGTTGCGGAGCGTAGGTCGACTTGTCCAGACGGTCGGCCTGCTGGGGCGAAAGCACGGGACTCGTTGGCGTGTTCGGCGAGTTAGTACCGTAGTCTTCCGGCGAGTACATAATCTGGCTTGGCGCTGTGGCCGCGGATGCCGCAGGGTCGCTGACAGGCTTGCGTTTTATCGGCTTTTTTGGTTTCGCATTGACAGAACCACTGACACCATTGCTGTTGCCAGTGCTATCATGGGACCCAGGGGAAGTTGACCACTCGTTGCCAGACTCAGGCAGCGGGCTCGAGAAAAACGAGAATACGGTTGGATCATGATCACTGTTGATGCTACTGCGGAAGGAACCTGCCAATCGCGGAGACTGCATCTGGACCGGAGATCGCAGCTGTGATTGGTCTCGTGCTGCGACGTTATGCAAGGGTTTTTGCTGCTGCTCAGAAAACAAGTCACCATTCGTTTTGTAGGGTACTTCTGGAAACGTCAAAAACGGTTGCTGCTGCTGGAAATTATGAGGCGATTTTTTCTTTCTTGTTGGCTTTGCCTCCACCATTGGCGCGTATCGGATTCCCGTGGGTAACCCTACAAGCTTGCCGTTCGCATAGTGGGACTGTTGAGTATAGCCGTTTTGATGAGATGACGCGTGGTGCGACGCATTTAAATGAGTAATATTAGGCTTTGGTCGGGGCGGAGCGACAAACATCGAGGGCTCAGGCTCTGGTTCAGACTTAGGTTCTTGCTTTGTAACCCGCTGGTAGGGCTGCTGGGGGAGTGGCCGGCTATTCAAGGTGCTCGCCATACTTCTATTGTTATTATAGGAACCATAACTGTTGTTGCCACTGTAAATACTGTAGCTGCTGTTGCCACCGTAGCTTAAGTTGCTGTTGTGACTTAACTGGCTAGCATTTCTGGTTAGGCAGCTGTTGTTAGAGTAAATGCTAGTATCAAAGTTGGTCCCGGCGGGTATTGAGATTGGAAACGTATAAGGCATCTCCGGCGTAAGATGTTTGTTTCTTATGCCAGATTGTACCACCAGCTGCTGCCGTGGCTGCTGCAAAATTTGCGATTGTTGGAGTTGCTGCTGGCCGTATCCCGGCGGGCGGCTCGGCAGTGGCGGGCGCGCGGGATAAAATGTGATTTCAAGAAAAATCTCGCCTGCGTACTTGCCCTGGTATGCGAGCTTATGCCAACTGTCATAGCCCACATTGGGTGGACTGTTGTATGCATGCTTAAGATCAATTTCAACGGTGCCAATGAGCTCGGGGCGAGCCTCGTTTTCATCAAGTACGCTGAGGTTGACAGTAGAATTGACCTCGGGACCGCTGCGAGTGTTACCTTCATAAAGGACAAAGCGGGTCTCAGCGTCCCAAACGGGTGTTTGACCACCACGCAAGTCAGTGGGACAGCGGTTTGCAAGTGAACCAATACGAGCAATGCAATACGGGTTTTGCTTGCCAAATGTGCGCCTGTTTGGCAGGTTTTTCTAGAGAAGCCAGGCAGTTAGTAGAGCACTATATAACGAGAGGATGTATTGGTAGATAACGGTAGGTGGGGCACTTACAGCCTTGCTGAAGACGATGATGAGAGTGCCAAATTTGATTCTGTCAGTAGGATTGGTCATTTTTGGTGATCTTGCCTGAAGAAAGAAGACAGAAAAAGCGACGTGATTTCACGTAAATAAACAAACAAACGGGAAGTAACAAATCGTTAAATACCACAAAGAAGAAAAAGGGAAATTAAGAGTATATACGTTGTATGGGTTTTTCCCCAATTATCACACATGGTTTGATTTAGGCTCACACGAGTACTATTTGAAGACATTTCACAAAGACATTAATAAAACTCCCCAAGTAAGTCTGCTTATAAGATTTTCCATTTAATTTTTATTATCATTATTATCATTATTATAAGTTTTTTTTTTTTTTTTTTTTTGAAAACAAAACCAAAGTTCAATAATGTCATTTGTGTTATTTTCATCTCAATGACAACTTGCCATGAGTGGGATCTCCATTAGCTTGAAAATAAGCTTACAACTTTTGACAGCAACAGAATGACTGGGCACTACACGTAAAACTTCCTCGGGGAGCCAAGGTTTTAGACACATTACTCATACGGGTTAGGGCAGGGGTTGTCAATCACAATTCACTGAGATCATGGCAGTTGGGCTTACCTACAAGCCTAAAGACAACAAAAAACCAGATAGTTCATAGGGCAAAGCTATGGGTTTATACTTTAATTCACTATCGTATTGTTTCTATAGTCATTATCATTACTTCTCATGTGACGAGATCTTAGCACTGGGGCATAGTCTTTATATAGGCCTGCATGGAGATAACCTGCGGTGGTAATTAAACACGCCAATTTATCGCATCTTCGACATGATTCAAGAAAAAAGAATTGCCAGGAATGGTGAATAATCACTACAAAACTATTAATAAAAATTGACCTATTGCTATTTTAGTTGAAAATACCTGCAATAACAACGGATAGGTTGTGATGGGCTTGAGTTGTCACCTAATTGGTGTGCGCATTACTGTTATTAATAACTGCTTGTTTCGGTGCTGTTTCTGCCAGGTTTTGTCAAACGGTCTAAGTGCAAAAGCTTTGAGGAGACAGGAGACTCAAAATAGTCTAACAATGTTTATTTTACCGTTATCATTGATTTTGATTGTTCCTTATTAACTCCCTACCAGCAAGAGTTGAAAATGTCAATAAATTTTCCATTTTGGTACAGGCAAATAGGCGTGTATTCAGCCCTAAATAAAATTGACCTGAAAAGCCTCCTTTTCAAGCAGATATCAGCAGGCTCAATGCGGTTTCTTTTAATAAGTGCACAAACATGGGCCTCCTCTACCCCACACCAATGCCTAGTTAACTAAAAAGAAACAAAAAACAAAACAATATGAACGTAAATAAAAACCTGTATGGCTGAACTATCAAAGTGTACACAAGGAGAATTTAAGGTTAGAAAATGTCAACGCTGCAGTACTTTGTACAATTTGGCTGCTGTCACAGGCCCCAGCATGCTGCTCTTGGGTAGTGTAGACAACCAACTATAGGAAAAGGCAATCTGAAAAAATAAAAGCAAGATGATTGTTGATACTGTTTACATTTTTGGCCAAAACAAAAGTTAAAGCTGGCTAGTTCAGGGATACTGCTACTTTTGTAGAAATTGGAAAGATTGAGATGGCTGGGCGTGGTAAGCCATTTATTTGTGACCAAATGACCGCCCATCGCAGACCAAAGATATCTGTAACTGTTGATAAAGTATTTATAGCATGCTAATGCTGCCAATAACTACCTAAAAGATGAAAAAAATAATAATAATAAAATCAACTGCTTTATTATCTACAAAATAACTACGCTGATGCGTGCGTGGGCGATCAGAATATTCGGGTGGTGGACTTGGGTTTGTTGACAGTTTTCTTTTTTAGGAAATAAATAAACAAGCAGACACGAAATTTTTTTTATAAACGCGGGCATTTTTAACCAAAAAATAAAAGATAATTGTTATTCCCTGTCAAAAATATCAGTATAAATTTGTTTTCTAATCGGTGACTTTGATCAGACGCATCGAACTTTTGGTAGCTTTTTTTTGTGTTTTTTTCTATCCTCTTTTTGCTTCTTTCCTTCTTCTTTTTCTCTTCTTCTTTCCCACTTGATTCATCTCCAATCCCTTTTCTGTTAGTACAAAGGACTCTGCTGCAGTTTTGAGATCTAAAACTTCATAAGAACTTGCCTTCGCACAACTCTTTGTGCCATTGCTGTCGTCACTCGTCTCATATAAGACCATATCGCCGCATCTACTTTAATAAATATACACAATGCTCAAGCATACCGATTCTGTCGATAGCACGTATCGGCTCAGAACAAACCCTCTCAACATTAGAAACCACGACGGAACAGACTTGATCCTTTCCAAGGTTGACAAACTAGGCCAAATGGCTGATACCCGTCGTCCCGTTTCTCAGATTTATTCCAGCCCGCGCCAACCGTCATTACAGGTCTACCCCGAGCGTTACGAGCACGACGACAGTGATAACGATAGTATCTCTGAAGAAGCTGCTTTTACTGCAAGGATTGACGATCTATCTGCTAACGAGAGGTTCAATCTTAATCATCCTTACCAGCAGTCCCATAACAGTTCTTATCAGAAAATGCTGCAAAAGCCTCAGGGTTATATGAGCCAAGCAGTCACGGGCCAGAAAGCGCGGCCAATGAGCTATCCAAATTTCAACAGTTCTGGTAGTATCATTCCCACTGACTTCATTCTGCCACCACCGCCACAGCCCCACTCTTCACACCATTCGAGATCGAGTAGCCATGAAAGTCTTTCTAATGCGCTTTCAAAAGAGATTAGTCTGGACCGCGAGGAACAGGTTAAGGAGGGCATTGACATTTTTGCAATCAAAACCCAGCAGCTTCAAGAAAAGGCCAAATCTAAGCCAAGACCAAAGGCAATTCCCCAGCCCCAGTATATTGAGATTGACTCTCCTGTTATAAAGTCCTCTTCCAATATTCCGTCACTGCCAGCACCAGTTCCGACCGTACAAAAGAACATAGTCTTACCCACGCATCAATCTGAAAAGAAATATCGACAGCAGCAGCATCAGCAGCTAAAAGATGATGACCGTTTGCTAACCCCCGAAATGCCGAAAAAGTCTTCTGATCGCAATTCTTTTCAGCTGGAGCTGTCTTTAGCCTCCCCTGATCTTTCCTCTTTAATGTCTGAGTTTTCTCAAATTGCTTTCCAGCAGCCACAGTCTACAACATCATTGGGACGAAAAAACACAATTACTTCGCCTAATGCTAATATCAAAACGTCGCCGAGTAAAACCGCACCGGCGGTGTTTGAACGCATGCGCTCGCTACGCAAATCGCAAAGCAAGGAAAATTTCAACAGCGCTGCCAAGCAGCAGCAACAGCCAAAACAGCAGCAACCAGCGCCTGTTTCAGTAAAAAAGAAACCATCGGTCGAGACTGTTGCCGTTACGCACAGAGCTGACCCCAAGCCTTTCCCAACTCGGCCGCCGCCAATCACCACCACCCAACAGCCTGAAATCGTTGTTAAACCTGCTGTAGTACCGGTGCAAGTTCCAATCACCGAGTATAGATCGCTTGATCCTGATGCGACAAGGCGAGCAGTTCATGAGGCCGAGCTCAAGCAGCTTCTTCAAAAAACTTCAGTTCAGCAAGATCCCAACCAGTTTGACGACGCTATCGAGGAGGAGCCAATCGAAATTGAGGATGAGTCTGAACCAGTAATTGTGGATGGCCCTACAGTTAGCTCCCCGGTAGTATCAGTTTACTCCTTTGACGCGCATATGGTTAACCAACTCTGCGCCATTCCCTCGCCGATTATGAATGCCATCTCCTTTACCCCTCCTATAGGTTCTGTCCCAGAAGAAGATGATGAAGAGACAAGTGAAATGGATTCAATCTTTTCTAAAAATGTAGACAAAAAGAAAGATGAAGAAAGCGAGTCAGTCTTTGAATTGGCGCCTGAGGATATCCCCACAGTCAGTAAGTGTTTCCATATCAACTTACTCTTGCTATGAGTAATATCTAACAATTTTCTAGATCCCGTTGACCCAGAAGATAGAGGCCGTTTGTTTGTCCGTATTGAAGGACTTTCGCAACTGGGCCTTCCTCTTGCAACCCATCGCCATCCCCGCTTCAACATGACGCTTGATAATGGTATCCAAAGTGTCACAATTGATCCCATTCCCATTAGATCTACCAACCCTGGCGTTAACCAGGAGTTTGAACTGGTTGTTGGTAACGACTTGCAGTTTATCCTAACTTTCCATGCACAGATGGACGCACTTCCTGGTGCAACCGTAACTGCGCCTATGCCCGAACTCAACGAGCCAGAGGAGACTAACTCCGACTCGCCGGACTTGCCGGATCGTAACCAAACATCTTCTTCTTCTCCCCGGGCCGCTAGTCCCAGTCCTAAGAAGGAAGCCACTCCGACCAACACGCCCCCAATCTCTCCCAAGAAGCACCGCTTCCGGAACATGTTCAGTTCTAGTCCTAAGAAGAAGCCTACATCGCCTACTAAGCCTACGACAATGGGCACGCAAGCACGGACCCCCAACCCCGCTAATGCAAGACCGCGCGAAAATTTTGAAAGTCCCAAGCCTCGCGAAGAAGCACCAGAACCTAAACAGCGCGACATGTGGGATGGGTTAATTGGCCCGCAGGGTGAGTTTGGCCGCTGCTACCTTGTAGCATCGCAGTACGAGCAAGAGGTTTATGGGCGCCCGCGTACTTTTAACCTTAGCTTGTTTGATGAGTGGGGGTATGCTGAGGAGATCGATGAACCTGAGGCTTTGCTGATGCAGAGTCAACATCCTCCCACGCTAGCATCGCTCGTGCCTAGTAGCAACGGCAGCGCTGGCATGCACTACAGCAATAAAAAGGCGCAACGATACAACCATACCAAGAACAAGGTGCTCGGCAAAACCAGCGACGCGCGCAAGATCAAGCGAGTGAAGCTCGAACCCTTTAAGATTGCTTCAGTGCAGATCACGCTCATGTACATCCCTCGCGTGACCATGACTGACCCGCTGCCAACGTCTATTAAGAGCGCTATGCGTGAGCTCCAGCTTGTACAGTCGTACAAAAACCTTTATCTTGAGGGCTACTTGTCCCAAGAAGGCGGTGACTGCAGCTACTGGCGCCGGCGGTGGTTTGAGCTGCGCGGTGACACGCTGATTGGCCATACTGAGGACTCCCACAAGGTGCGCAACATTCTGCACCTCAAGAACGTGCAGCGCATCATGGACGTGTCAATGATGACCGATAGCGAGAAGTCAGAGATGTACGGCGTTGTTTCCTACCAGGACCGCTCGTTTCAAATTGCCTTTCACGATGGCGAAGTAATTAACTTTTACGCGGACAATGCCGCTCGCAAGGACGAGTGGGTGGGCGCACTGCAAATTGCTATTACGTACTCTACGGGTATGAGGTACACTTGGGTTGACCACATCGCGGGTCATGTGGCCGAGGAGAAGGCCAAGGCGGCCGATGCGCTGGCGGCGCGCATGAAGCATCCGGCGGCGCTGCAGGTCGCGATATTGGAGGCTGCGAACAAGCAGGCTCCAGGCTCTCTCGAAAGTAAGGCCAAAAAGTCTAAGATGATATCGTTTAATGATAATCTCATTGTGCACAGCTGAGCGCAAACTATGGGCACGTTGATTTTTATTTTATTTTTTTTTGTTTGTATTATCCTTATCTTCGGTTTATCTATATAAAGTTTGTAATTCTAATCTTGCTTTTTTTTGGTGTTTGAATGACTTGTGAGATCAGCGATTGTTGGTTTTTCCCTTATTCACAGTAAATGGTTTGACACTTTGACTCAGGGCCACATGATGTCAGACAAAAATCTGGCTCTTTTGCGCGTCAAGTCTGAGCTTGTGCTATAGGCGTTGTGATGCTTTTACAAACTGTGTAGACAAAATTAATTTTTTTTTTTGATAATCACTAATACTCTTTTTTTTTTTTTTTTTTTCCTCACCTTCTTTTCTACTTCACCATTTCCACGATTCTCTCTCTCCAAATCTAATTTTTTTATTTTATTTTTTTTTGTCCACGAGCAGTTTCTAGTGTGACACAATTCCCCCTCATATCATTTACTTGCCAGTCGTCTGCGCCTATTTGAATTAGTCAACAGCAACCGTTGGATTTAAGCTCGGTAGATTTTGAGATCTCACAACTCGCTCGTTCTCTCTTTCTCTCTCTTTATTACTCTTTTTATTGTCTCATCATCCAAGACAACAGTTGATCCCTGTCAATTCATCTGTACCCCTAATGGTTACTGCAACGCCTCCGTGCTCTGAAAGCGCGCCCTTAGCTGCGCCTCTTGGTAAGCACAATAACAACCTTGTACTCGCGCCTAACGCCTTTGTGCGCTGGCTCAAGCTGCCATTATGCGTAACGTTTCTGCTCTCCAGTGCCATCTCGTAAGTAATTTTGGTCTGTCAAGCATTTTTTTACACCTTCTATGCATCTTTTCATGTGCAAGACCCCCGAGACAGTATTGATTTTCTGTAAATTTAATGGGGTTCTGCAGTGCTAACAGCCTCGTCAGGAGAGCTTTTCCCGAAGCAAACTCAGAGCTAACACATTTTTACTAGCATCAATATCACACAGCTTTTTGGCCAGCCGCTATATTATATTTCCAAGGACTGGTATGAGACGTGGACCGAGTACACCAAACAGCTGTTTGGCATTGTCGTCATCTTTATTACACAGTACTGGACCCCACTCAAAGTCAGCATCTCCGGCAACAGCAACATGGCCGGGCTCTTTGCCATCAATGAGAAAACTGGTTTGCTCGAAACGCGCTTTGACGAGCGTGCCATCGTCATTTCGAACCATCAACTCTATTCAGACTGGATCTTTCTCTGGTGGATCTCCTTCACGGCGCGCTATCATGGCAACATCTTCATCATGCTCAAGGACTCGCTCAAGCATATCCCCTTTTTTGGCTGGGGGATGCAAAACTATCGCTTTCTTTTCCTCTCGCGCTCGTGGGCAAAAGATGAAAAAATTCTGGCCGAGGGGCTCGGCCGCATTAACCGTGATCGCCAATTGCCCGCATGGTTGATTCTTTTCCCCGAGGGCACGACGCTCTCGCATAATGGAGTGACCAAGAGCCGCGCCTTTGCCGAAAAGCAGAAGCCAGCGCTGCTCTCGCCCTCGCATCTGTTGCTGCCGCGCTCACGGGGACTCCGTTTTTCGATTGAGCAGCTGCACGAGACTGTGGAGTACATTTACGATTCGACTATTTACTACTCCGACATCCCTGAGGGCGTCTACGGCGAGGACCACTTCACGTTGCGCCGCATGTACCTGCAAAGCATTTACCCTTCCTCTATTGCCATGTACTGGCGGCGCTTCCGCATTGCTGACATCCCCTGGCAGGACGAGGCCAAGTTTGAAAAATGGATTTACGATCGTTGGTACGAAAAGGATGCCCTTTTGCACAATTACCACGAAACTGGCCGGTTCACAGATCCCGAGACTGGCAATGGCGATATCCCCACGCTGGAGGCGCCTGTGCAGCTCCCGAATACTATCACTGGCGTGTTTAAGATCTTTGTGGTGCCCATCACTACAGGTCTACTCATGAGACTTGGCTATAACGCCTTGACGCGCATTGCCACCAAGGCCTTTTAAACAAAGGCTTCGTGCAACCTAGCACAGGGTGTGTTTCGAAGAAGAGATCATGAGATGTTGCAGCGGCAACAATAAAAAAGATAGTCAGCTAGTCTCCCTTTTTTTAATATATAAATCTACCAAGGTAATACACTTAATGATGATAAATAAAGCCGGATAAATATACATATTTATTTTTTGAATTATAATAGTAGGACTTTAGAAATTTATTACAAGTGCTCGCGAATCCACGACGTAAGTACCCTGAAAACTTGGTCCGGGCGCTCGCCCACAATGGACTTGGGGTAGTCGCCAGGTACGGCAAACCCATGCGGCAAGGGCAAAGCACTGCCATTGTTATTGCCGGCTTTATTATTTTCAGCGGCGGTTTGCTCTGCTGCATTGTCATATACCGCCGTTTCAATCTTGACCCCGGCGCCATGCGCATCTTCATGCACTTGGAAACACTGGCGAACCAGGGCTTCAGGCAATAGTTCGTCGTCGCGGGCGTAGATAAAATAAAGCGGTTTGACGATGGCAGCAAAGTCAAGGGGCTCGAGCAGTGACGGATGCACACAGGCACCACACACGATGCGTTCGGCCAGAATGCTCTCGTTGCTGATGGTGGAGGAGGAAGAGGTGGCAGCGGCAGCGGCTTGAAGGTAGTGGAGCACGTACTTGGCACCAAAGGAATAGCCCACAAGCACAACCTTCGTGGGCTTGTAGGTCTCAAACACAAGCTCGTGCAAGGTCTGTGCCAGTCTTTGGTTAGTAGTGTCAAAGGCGTGTTTGGCTGCCCACATATCGTCAAAAAAGCCCTTGACGGTGGAAGCTACCATGAGTTTGACTTTACCGATAAGCGAAACCGAGTTACTACTGTTGCTGCTGCTAGGGTTGTTGCTGGTATTTGCTTGCAGATCCGCTTGCTCCAGGATATTGACCACAGGATCGCCAGCAAAAAGATCCGGCACCACAACAGTGGCATGTAGCGCACGCGCATAGCGGTCGGCCAGTTTCAGGTTATTTTCTGAGGCCAGACCAAGAGAATTTGTAAGCAATATGACCAGCACATCATTATTATTGGGGCTGTTATTGTTGTCCCCTGCTGCTTCTGGGAGCGGGCTGGGGGGTCCCCGAGTGGTGTAAACCTGAGTCTTGCTGTTGACGAGCGTGAAGGTTTTGCCAATGGCAATTGAGTCACGCCGGGCCGAGCCTCTCACAGAAGCCACACCACGGTTAACATCATCATTCTTGTTGCTGCTACTGCTGCTACTACTGTCGTTGGTAGCGGTGCTGTCAGGTTCGCGTGCGGGTAGCGCCGTTACTACACATAAAAAAAAAATCACGTCAGTAATTAGTCCTTACTCGTTTTTTGCCCCACAAAAAAAAAAAAAAAAAAAAAAAAAACTCAAGCGCTACATTTTGGTAGCAGTTTTGCCAGCCTTGTAATAATCACAAGAAAAAAAAAAAAAGCAAAAGATTACTCACTTTCTGTTGGAGTTTCAATGATTAAGTCCTCTTCATCGTTATCCTCGTCGGACAGAAGCGCATAGTCCTCGTTATCTTTGGCCACCGCGCTGTCAGTAAGCGATACCGATTCTAGGTCTCTATCCAACTCAGCGTCAGCAACTGCGTTATGATTTTCACTGAAATTTTTCTTTAAAGGTTCTTTTGCTGCTGCCATTGTATCTAACTTCTTCTTTTTGGGTAATGGGACTATGACTACAGCTGGTGAAGGCGTTGTTGTTGTTGTTAGACTTTTTGTGCAGGGTCTAGCTTAGTTGTTTGGTGGGGTAGGTGTTTGGTTAAAAGACAGAAAAAGCAACAGGACGGTTTTAGGGGCGTGAAATCTGCAACTTTGAAGACATCCCGCTACGTCATATAAGCCAGACCAACCATATCAACTATCACCATTACCACCACCTGGACTAGACAAACTCGTAGCATAGACGCACTAGATAGATATACTGAATCAATGAGCATTCGATAAGTTTTTTTTGGAATTTTTTTTTCTTCCTACTACATTACATACAATTAAAAAAAAAAACATGAAAAGACAAAATGACCACACACAAACCGCTTACTCCAAAGAAGAGGCACCAGTAATGATATCAACCAACTCGTTGGTAATGACGGCTTGACGGGTACGGTTGTAAAGAATAGAGTACTTGCCAATCATATCGGAAGCGTTCTTGGAAGCATTGTCCATGGCGTTACGACGGGCAGAGACCTCAGCAGCGTGGCCCTCAGAAAGACCCCAGAGGATAAAGTTGGCAAGAGAAAACTCAGAAAGGTTGCCAATAACATCATCCTCAAGCTCGTAGGAGCCAATCTTGGGTGAGGCCTCAATGGCCGCAGGGGTGTAGACGGGGAAAGCAGAGGGCTCGAAAGAAACACCAGAAGTGAACTTGTTGTAAAAGACCTCAATAGAATCGTATCCCTTGCCAAGCGAGATAATTTCGTCAGCAATAGAAGCAGCTTCAATAAAGGTGGGAGCCTCCTTGCCAATGCCGGAGATAGAAAGGACAATGTTCTCGGGGTTGGATCTGGCAATCTGCGCCTTGACCTTGTCACCAACAGCAACAACCTCAGCGTCGGGGACCTGAGTCAGACGGTTTCTAATAGCTCTACCAAGCTGCGAGTGGATGGAACCACAGAGACCCTTGTCAGAGGTGATGGCAATGAGCAGCTTCTTGGGAGCCTCCTCGGGAGCAGCAGTCTCGGCGTTCTCAAAAAGCTGCTTGTTGGCACCACCGTAGACACGAGACACGGCCATGGCGCGCTGTGCCTTACCAAGTCTAGTAGAAGCGACAATCTTCATGGTGTTGGTGATCTTCTCAATATTCTTAATAGACTTGAGACGGGTCTCAATCTCACGAAGAGTAGCATAAGATCTACAAGATATGTTAGCGTGAAAAGTAAATAATAAAAGATAAATAAATGATTCTATCAACAACAATAATGCAAATAAAAAGCAATGCAGAATGCAATTGCGTGCGAGGTCCGAAGGTGCGTAAAGGATTTTCGAGGGAAAAGCTCCGGGGGGAGATTAACCGTTTCGTGTCTTGTCTTGGCAAATTGGCCAATCACAGTGGCGCATGCGGGTTCTCGCCGATGACAACGGCGCGCACATCTGCAGGCTGCTTCGGCATAGAATTGCTGATGATGATGATGATGATATAACTGGCATGACATACCTGGTGGAAGACTTGACGGCCTGTGAAGAGGTACGGAGAGCAAACATTGTGTAGTGATGAAAAATGCGTGTGTGTGTGGAATAGTTAAACTGGTAACAATGAAAAAGACCTGGAAAAGAAGAGAGAAAAGGGAGTGGGAAAAAAGTTTTTTTTTTTGTTCAAAATTTGAAAAAAAAAAAAAAAACTTTAGGCTGTTAAATTGACCTTTAGGTCTTAATTTCTATGGCAAAAGGTGTTTTTGCCCTAGAGTTATAATGTCACGTGAACAATGTAAAAACTTGGTATATATATGATGTAACTTAGTAAATATGCTTTTGAATGACATTTCTCCTATGTCGAAAGCCTGTCTTCTGAGCTGGATTTTTTTTTACCCGAGTTTGCACGCTTTATCGCCTCCCCCTCAAGTTGCTGTGACGATAACTCTCTCTACTACCCTCTTCCCTCGCTTACACTCTACTCTCCTTTTTAAACACGACATTCTTTTTTTTTGTATTTAAATATGAGCTCTATTGCCCTGAAACTGACTTTTTTGCTGGTCAGGACTGTTTCCAAACCCATTGCCGTAAGTTGTTGCTGTTGTTGTTGCACATGGGTTTTTGCGGTGCTTGCCCGCTGCCCTGAGAAGAAGACTCGAGACTAACCCACATACGTTCTTTTGCGCGCCCGCCCTCTCTTTAGAACACGATCAAATCGCAGGCTAAACAGCATATGCGGTTCCGTAAAGCGTGCATTGGGTTTGCGCAGTGGGTGCACCGCACGGACTACCAACTGCGAATGCGCGTGCTCGGCGAAAATGCTATTAAGATCCGCCCACTAAATGATACCAGAGCAATTGAAACTGGCGCCAATATTCTCTCCGAGGGGTTCATTTTTTCTGTTGCCGGTGGCCTGATTTTGTTTGAGTCCCTGCGCGCGCGTAACAAGGAGCTGGCGCGCCGCGAGTCGATAGCCGATGATATTGCAACTTTGCAGGATGAGTTGGAGCTGCTGAGAAAGAATCTCAAGGAGCAGCGGATCATCATTGAGGAGTACCAACTGCCGCAGGAATTGAACCCCAGCGTGCTCAAGATTCCCAAACGTGAACAGGCGCCTAAAATCTACGATGAGGAGGCAAAAGCAACTACAGCGCCAGCACCAACTGCGGTGCCCGTGGCCACGAGCAAGTAGCTTTTGTCTCAGCAAAAATATGTACATATATCCTATCTACTCCACGACGCAAACCCCTTCCAGCATCATCATTGACACTACCATATCCGACACACACACACACACTACTACTACTGTTGTACAATAACAAGCTATCATTAAAACTACCTAAACACTCCTAAACATTGAATCAAAACAGAAAAAAATTAAAAAAAAAAAAAAAAGGTAAACCCTGCTGCTAGGCTTCTCTTTTTCCGCACATCTACAAAGACTTGGACTTCTTCTGCTCCGACTTGATAAGCAGAGCCTTGTTGATGTGGGGCAAGACACCACCGTAAGCAATGGTAGCCTTCACCAAAGTATCAAGTTCCTCATCACCTCTGATTGCTAGCTGCAAATGTCTCGGCGTGATTCTCTTGACCTTTAAATCCTTGGCCGCATTACCCGCCAGCTCCAACACTTCGGCCGTAAGGTATTCAAGGACGGCAGTAATGTAGATGGCACTTTTGGCGCCAACGCGGACACGGTTTTGCACGCTGCGCTTCAGGTACCGCCGGATGCGACCCACGGGGAACTGCAAACCGGCGCGCACAGAGTGCGACACCTGGCCACGGCTTTGCGTGCCATTGGAATTGCTCTTGCCACCAGACATTGTATTATTTCGTGACGATTTGTATAGTTGTAAGAATTAAATAAAGATTAAAAATTTTTGTTGAGAGGAGGAAAGCGTCTGTTGCCTTGAAGAGAAAGAAAGAAAAAAAAAACAAAAAAAACTCGTGTTTATGATCGTAAGCGTCGTTGTCGCGTTGAAAATTTTCAGAATTTTATTATTCTTATTTTTTTTTACGCGTTGTCGTGTAAATGTCAAGTAAACAACCTGTGTGTGTAAAATAGAAAAAAAAATAAAAAATAAAAGATCACAAACGAAACGGTAAAATTACAAAAGCAATCGAATATACAATTGTAAAAACTATTTTTTTTTTTTTCGAAATGAGGAGGGGTCTATTACTCTAGAATATACAATCAGTAAAAGTTGAGAATGTATATGGACTGCTGGGGGCTAATTGCTAGGAAGATGTAGGATGGTTGGTGATGGGAAAGAGTTGGGAAGTAGATTTGAAAAAAAAAAAAAATTAAATAAATAAATAATAAAATAATAAAATAAAAAAGAGAGAAAAAGGAGACTTTGTTGAACAAAAAAAAAAAAAAAAAAAAAAAAAAAAAAAAAAAAAAAAAAAAAAAAAAAAAAAAAAAAAAAAAAAAAAAAAAAGGGAAATTTTTTAAAAAAAAAAAAAAAAAAAAAAAAAAATGGGTTTGGGAGGATTCGAAAGGGAAAAAAAGCTAAATCTATATGTATACAGGGTTAGGGCAAATACATATAATTATATTATACCTGACTACGATAAACATGTGATGATGGTTACAGAGTACAGCCATGCCAAATACAAGCAATATCTAAGTGTATTGCAAACTATATACTATATACAAATAATTATTTCATGACAAACGGGCGGAATAAAAATAAAAAAAAAAACATTTTCTAAACATAACAATGATCTGCGCTTAGCTTCTTAGAAACCGGGCATGCCAGGGGGCATACCACCGGCAGGAGCAGCAGGAGCAGCGGGCTCGGGGGCATCGACAATGGCACACTCAGTGGTGGCCAGCAGAGAAGCAACACCAGAGGCATCAACAAGACCAGTTCTAACAACCTTGAAGGGGTCAATGATACCAGCGGCAATCATGTCAGTGTAAACACCCTCAGCAGAGTTGTAACCCTTGTTGAATTCCTCACCAAACTCGTCAGTAAGCTTGCCAACGACAACAGAGCCTTCTTCACCAGCGTTTTCAACAATGGTGCGGGCAGGCTTGGTGATGGCAGTGCGGATAATGTTAACACCAAGCTTCTGATCAAAGTTATCAGTCTTGACAGAGTCAAGGATTCTAGACGCCTTAAGCAGAGCAGTACCACCACCGGGGAGAATGCCCTCCTCAACAGCAGCACGGGTAGCGTTCAAAGCATCGACGTAACGATCCTTCTTCTCACCAACCTCAACCTCAGAGGAGCCACCGACCTTGATGACGGCGACACCACCGGCAAGCTTGGCAAGACGCTCCTGAAGCTTCTCCTTCTCGTACTCAGAAGTGGTAGAGTCATTGATGTGGCTCTTGATTTGCTCACATCTCTGGGCAATATTCTCCTTGGAACCCTCACCGTTCAGGACAATAGTGTCATCCTTGGTAATAGTGATAGAGCCAGAGGTACCGAGAAGCTCGATACTGGAGTTCTCGGGCTTGATGTCAAGCTCCTCAGTGAAAACAGTACCGCCAGTAAGAACGGCGATATCACCAAGAATGCTCTTTCTGTTGTCACCAAAGCCAGGGGCCTTGACAGCAGCAACCTGAACCTGGCCACGGAGCTTGTTAAGAATGCAAGCGGCAAGAGCCTCGCCATCAATGTCCTCAGCAATGATAACAAGAGGACGGCGGTGCTTGTTGGAAAGCTCGAGAGAGGGAATGATATCCTGGATAGAAGAAATCTTCTTCTCGGAAAGCAGAATGAAGGGGTTCTCAAACTCAACCTTACCGGTCTTGGTGTTGGTAACAAAGTAAGGGGAAATGTAACCACGGTCGAATCTCATACCCTCGGTAACCTCGAGCTCATCCTCAATGGTCTTACCTTCCTTAACGGTAATGACACCTTCCTTACCGACCTTCTCCATAGCGTTGGCAATGAGACGGCCAATGTGCTTATCACCGTTAGCAGAAATAGTAGCGACCTGAGCAATTTCCTCAGAGGTAGTGATCTCACGCTTGTTCTGACGCAAGAAGTCCACAACGGCGTCAACGGCAGCCTGAGAACCTCTTCTGAGATCCATAGGGTTGCAGCCAGCAGCAACGTTCTTAACGGACTCAGTGAAGATGGCACGACCAAGAACAGTGGCGGAAGTAGTACCATCACCAGCGGTTTCGTTAGTCTTGGAGGCAACCTCTTGCAGGAGGCGGGCACCCAAGTTCTCGAACTTGTCTTTCAAGTTGATGGACTTAGCAACAGAAACACCATCCTTGGTGATCTTGGGAGCACCAAAGGACTGCTCAATAAGAACATTACGACCCTTGGGACCGAGGGTGACGGAGACAGCCTTAGCCAGAGTATCAACACCCTTGAGGAGAGCGGCACGACCCTCAACGCCAAACTTGAGCTCCTTGGCGGAGTAGGCAGAGTACTGTCTGAGACCAGACTTAACAACAGGTCTAACAGAAGACTTGACAAGAGCAGATTGCATTTTTGTAGTGAGTTGAATTCGAGAAAAAGAAGAGGCAAAAAAGAATACCCTAGTTCTAACTTATTCTTGAAGAATACAAAAAAAAAAAAAAAAAAAGAAGGTGGGGGAAGAGGACGGTGATTTTATAACCGGATCGCGGACGAGGAAAAAAAAAGATGAAATGAAAAAAATAATTACTATGATAAGGGAGGGTAAATAGAAGGAAAAAATCGAGAAGATTCTACAGGAGTATGACAGAAACTAAAAAGACGAGCGATGATTGGCAGAAATGATGCGTAACGCCGGACTTGGTATTTAACAGACCGAAACAATCCCATGCACCGCCGTGGACGGATTTGATTCTCGAGGAAAAAAGAAATCGAAACATGGGGTAAAAGTCAAGAAATAACAATAAAGAGTTGAAATATGTCAAAGAATTAAAGGTCATTGAGAAGCTTTGAGACTACATATTTTCAAGTATTTTCTGTCACTGACTTGAATACCCTTTTTTTTTTTTTCTCAAGGCTGAATATGACCAGGTCCAACAAGCTTTATCTCTAAGCTAAAAGTTAAAATATCACCTTGAAAGCTAATTCAAATCGAGATCTCTAAATCCTTGAGTAGATAATAAATAAAAAAAAAAAATTTCTTGAGACCTGTTGTTATAAACTTGATGCTGTAAACCTGCTTACTACATATGGAAGGAAAAACGGAACAGACTGCCATCTACCCCACCATCATTTCATTTACACAAATTTTTTGCTTAAGAAAACTTTCAGTTTCACCAGTGGCAGCTTTTTTTTTTTTTTTAATCGTTCTTCTTTTATTTCATTTTTCTTAGAAAATGATTTAAAGCCGCAAAAAAATGGAAATTTGACAATATTTTCCTCAATAGATACTCCTGTTCAGGTTATATATATATATTTCTATGGTACTTGGCTACTCGAGAAAGTACTAGCAGTAAAACAACTTCAATCGCAGGCCAGCGCTAGTGACGGGAACAAAAAAAAAAAAAAAAAAAAAAAAAAAAAAAAAAAAAAAAAAAAAAAAAAAAAAAAAAAAAAAAAAAAAAAAAAAAAAAAAAAAAGAGTCGGAAAATATTAGAACAAGAAATAGATTTCCTATATGCTCTACAATAATAAAACAGATTTTGGAAAATCTTTAGTGTTGAAAGACTTTTAAAACAGAGTATTCTCTTGGTGTGCCAGTAAATAGTACTTGAGATTTGAGTAACATGCTCATGTCGTATATCTTACGTCATTTTATCATTGCTGCGAGGTCAAACGCACACTACTGAAGCCGTCTAAAACCGAGCTGTTGAGCAGGGTAAAAAAAAAAAAAAAAAAAACTGATAACGCTTGCAAAAAAAGCACCTTCTATATTGAAAACGCCAATTAATCATTATACATTTACTTTTGTTACACTTACATTTTGTGAGACTTTTAAAAATGGTCAGGTAATCCTAGAGAAACTAATCTTATCTATGGGTATTCAGTTTGTTTGGGTTTATCAGTAGCTCATTAGAGAGCTGGCCGGCCGCGGCCCTTACCTTGGGCGACTGCCAGTCAACAATGCCAACGGAAAAACAAATGAAACAAAATGAAATAAATAAGTTAATAAATAACAAATGAAATTAGTATCTATTTACAAGATATTTGAGCTAAAGCTTTTGTAAAGATAAATTTAATATTCTTGTTTTTTACTTATCCCATTTCTACAGCTTTAGACTTTAGTTTGTATTGTCAGACTGACCCTTTAGGCAGTTGGGATATATAAAATAAAAAATTAAAAAAAAAAAAAAAAAAAAAAAATTTAAACGGCTAAACCATTTTGCTCTCTCTGTTCTCTCAACCGCATCATACCGATATCCACACTCCTTCAAACCCCCCATCACATCCCCCACGTCTTTTGCATATATAAACCTTCAAATGGCAATTGAAAAGAACTCTCCAGTTTACAAGGCGTCTGCTCCTTGGATCATCTTAGTTGGCGGTGGTCATTTTGCAGGCAAGGTAAGTCGTTAGCAGATCAATATATCCCATCTATACTCGTCTTATCACCAAAGGAATCACCAGCTAACTAAAAGCCATTATTATGGGGGAATTTTTTTTTTCTTTTTTTTTCTCTCTCTTGTGCTATATACGGTTTTTTTTTTTTTTAGAAATGCTTTTGTGAAAAAGTCATGCTCAAGCTTTTGGAGCCTAATACCACCTCGTCAACCCCGCGGCTCCCGCTCAACATTCAAATCATTGATATCCAGGACTACGAAGACCTATCAGTCAAAAACTCCGTGCCTCTTAGCAAGGTCTATCGCGAGGAGGACTTCCCGTCCACTCACTACAAGCCTACTCGGTTTGATTTTGAAAAGCTTAAAGCCGACATTAAGAACTACTCAGCACCTACGGAGGAGAATACCGTCAAGTACATGGGCCGAGACATTGTCCCACCAACCGTCTTGTTTGTGCAAGGCCTCTATGCGCTCTATGATCCGGAACTGAGGGACATGGCGTCGATGCGTATTTTCATTGACTTGGACGGTGATGTCAGACTGGGCCGGTGGAGTAAGTGTTTTCTTTTTGTTTTTATTGCCGTTATGCTGAGTGCTTCTGTTAACAAAATCTCATTTTCTAGTTCTCCAAGACGCCGGCGAAGATAAGGAAATTTTCACTGCCATTCTCAATGAGGTAAGTTGATTCCATGGACACTAAAATATATATATATATGTTGCTACCGCTAGGATATTAACATTTATTTCAATCTAGTATGTCAACCACTGTCGCCCGGAAATGGACCATTTTATTCAAAGAACCCAAGAGCACGCCGACATCATTCTCCCCGGCGGTAACGAGCCCTCAAGCATCAAGCTTGTCACCACGGGTGTATATGATAAGGTCCACACCGACGTGGTGAGAGAGATCCGCTCGGCGTTCCCAGGTCAGGAGGTAGAGTCAACCCCAGTGCTGCGATGCCTCCATAAGCAAGAGTTACCTGCATTTTTGAGCCTCGACCAAAACCTGCCCGAGGAGCAGTACTACGACGTCAACTAGATGTTTCATCTTATGTTTCAATATATATATACTGGAATATTTCTATATAGCTTTGGTAGTTTTGTGATGCCAAATAAATCGATATCTTTGTTTCATTTACTCGTTTAATGATTTTCTTTTTAAAAAAAAAAAATTAATGGATATTTTATCTTATTCATGGTTTTTTACATTATATTCTAGGCATTTCGTCGGGCTTGGTTCATTTGTCATGCTCCTCTACATTAGCTACTTTGCTAGTGGTTATGACGAGGAGGCTTCGGGGTTGGCTTAGCAGACAACGTCCTGGGTAGCTCTTGAGTTGAGCAAAAGCGCCACAATGAGACCGTAGAGACCCAAAACTTCAGCAAAAATGAGAATCAAAATCATACCGACGAAAAGCCGCGGTTGCTGAGCGGTACCTCTGACACCAGCGTCACCGACAATGCCAATGGCAAAGCCAGCAGCAAGACCCGCCAGACCGACCGAGAGGCCGGCACCAAGCTGGATAAAGCCCGTGTAAAGCGCTTGTTGCTGCTTAAGCGAATCAGAAACCAGCACAGAGACAACGAGACCGTAAATAGCAATGATACCGGCCATAATCACGGGAACAATGTTCTTCACCAGGAGGTCAGGGCGCAGCACCGTGGTGGCGCAAATGCCGACACCAGACTTGGCCGTACCGTAAGAGGCACCAAAACAGGTGAAGACAATGGCAGCAGTGCAGCCAAGAGCACCAAAGAAGGGCTAGGAATAGATTAGTATAGGGGTTTTTTCAGATGGAGGCGAAGAAGAAGTGCCGATACTTTGGGAGGGAAATAGAGGCTAGATGAGCCATTCAGTAGCAAGAGTCACATACAGCGTAAACAGGGCTGCAATAAGAAGTGTTAGAAAAGCATTAAAATATATATATATATTTAGTAGCACCAAAAGCCATTAATCAAAGAATGATAGAAATTTCAATTGAAAAACTGGCGGTAAAACCTGGCCAGTTGACGATTGCAAGCCCCATCATCACCGATAATGAGAGGGAAAGTCAAGTGGGTGTAACCGGCCACACATTGCAGCCACAACAACAACAACAAAAAAGGCACATACCAAAGATCAGACATTAGAAAAAAAGGGTCTTTATATATATATTGGTTAACGTGAACAAGTTAACGTGTGTGAGATCTGTGCTTTTTTGAAAAAAGGAAAAGAAATAAAAATAAAAACTTGAATTAAAAGTAAAAAGGAAGAGAAATTGTTTGATTAATGGTTGCAAAAACCTAGGGAAGACAAAAAAAAAAAAAAAAATCAAAGGCAGAGCAGATTTAAAGTTTTAAAATCTCTCAAGCCTTGGGAGGATGCGCGACGCCGCCAACTTTTTTTTTTTTTTTTTTCAAAAACGCCAAAAAAAACCCTTTACAAATCTCATGTATCTGATGAGAGCTTGAAGTAATCAATTTTAAAAAGCTATGGTATTTTTGCTTTTTTGCTGACAATTGCAAGTTCTACCCTTTTGTTATTAATTAATTAAGCCTTGAGGCATAGTTGATGTTTCATGTATTATTATTGTTGTTATTATTCTCGTGATTAATTCCCAAACTAAAAATGAGATTATTTTTCAAGTATTCAAAAAATATGTTTTAAAGCCTATATTTTTCTGTTAAAGTTTAAGTCATAGTCTCTAAGGCTTTATGAAAAGGTTGAGCAAACTAGTAAAGGGAAAAAAAAAAAAGGCTAATGAAATGTAAATTTGAACAAATACATTATTTTAAGAGTAGTACAGATTATCTGTTGCTTGTGTTTGGTTTATCTTGTCAACTTATCTTTACAATAAAAAAAAAAAAAAGATTTGTTGCAAGCAATCCATGATTATATTTCGTAAACATGATCCAAAGATGATCTCAGGGTCTTAGTCAATTATTTTAATTTTTTATTACTTCAACAGATTATTTAGAAAAAGAATTCTCTACAAATAAATACTTGAATTTCTTAAATGTCTTGAGAGAAGACACCCTTGTGAGCCAGGAAAATCAGAAGCTATATTTTATCAACTAGTTTTATTCTGTTTTGTATTGTTTGTTTTATTTCTCGTGCTCACTGATTTGGTCAGCGGTCACTTACATAGATCAAGTTTTATCTACCTATAACTATTGACAATATAAAACCGGATATCACAGATCTGAGCGCAGTCACTTCTTGCGGCATAATATTGTTCAGGAATATATATATAGGACTTTTTTCTAACTTTTGACTTGTGATTTTAGCCTAGTTAAGGTGCGGCAGGTATTGGCAACAAACAAAATTTATCCAAACTAATTTCATTGTATCTAAACTCCAAGCCAACTTGAATAATTTATACAAGTACTTAGCAATAAGATTATTTTGTACCTCTTTTAGTTTTTTTTATTGATAATCGGCTCTGTCCGTGAGTAGAATATAGCACGCTTTAATGAAAGAAAAAAAAAGTGTTGGGTACTAATGAGGGTTTCTGCTAAACTAACCTCGTCCTAATATCATTTTTTTTTTTTACAAAACACTGACTCTAATCTTCGCCAGTCTGGATTTAATCTCTACAGACTTTATCAATTCAGAGACTTTTGACTTGAGTGCATGGTTAACCATTCTTTCTAAATAGAGGATTGCAACTCTGGAGGAAGAAAAAAAAGAATTTGAACCACAGTGGAAAAAAAAAAAAAAAAAAAAACTAAGTCTAGTCTCATGAGTAGGTTTTGTATGACGTAGTTGACTGGCCAGCTGCAATTAAATAGCCATTATAACTAAAAAAAAAAATAACATTTGGTATCACATTGTTATTACATCAGTTTCATGGATAATCGTAGCTATTAAAAGACCAAAGTGACTGAAAATTCCCAAATAAAAGTATATACATTGAGATTATAACCATGTCATAAAATAAGTGAAATTAAATTAACAAGAATGTTTCAGTGCAATTGACCAGCTTATGGCATTTGCCGCTTTATAAAATTGAAGAGCAAGTTTTGAACGGCTTATGACGTGCAAACGCTTTACAGAATGAAAAAGCAAGATTTTTATTTTTTTTTGAAAAAAGTGACAGGAAAAGCAGAGTCAGAGGATTAACAGGCGGTAGTCACGATTCTTCACTTACTACTTCTTCATGAACAGGTGGTAACTGTCTGTCACTAAATACTTTTAGTCTTGGCTGTACTTTTTCAAAAAAAAAAAAAAAAAAAAAAGAATTAGCTTTCAGGCGCCAATTAAACATTGTGGGGTTTCACACTCAAAATCTCCTGAGTTTTGCAGAATCTGCAAGGTTTCGGACCCTGTGCTAGTCTGAGTTTAAAAAAACCTTTAGCGTAGTTTGCAATATAGTGTGCGTTTTCAATAGATACTATCTGTTGCCTGATTCTTAAACTTTACCCCACTATTATCTGCCAATAATGTGCCAATGATGTAAATAAGAGGTATGCACTAGAATAGACTATTACTTTATTAATACCCTTTCTTAGGATAGAGCCATGGGAGAAGCTATCATGAGTTCACTACTTATTAGGGATGCCTTTTTTATACAACGGTTACCACCACACAAACGGTTTGTTTACTGGTTATCTGTCCTATCACCAAAAGACAACACTGCCAATGTCATAAACGAATAGTTAGTATCAACCTTACATGCCCATCTTAATATGGAAAAAACCTTGTCTCCATCTTTTGTAAAACTTTGAAAAACATGGGGTATAATAAATGAGCGGTAAGCAGCATCAGGAGAAAGCAGCCATAAGTATAAATTAGATAAATAGGCCCTTGTGTGGAGAACGGTTAAAGCTATACACATGGAGACTATAGCGCTGATTAGGTACTATGGCAGCAAATAAAAAGAGAGCAGTTAATAAAAGAAAAAAAAAAAAAGGTTTACTGTTCAGGTTTGGGTAAATTTCAACTATTGATAATTGGGGGTTATTACTGTTTTCAAACTGCGTATCAGGCTGGTCCGAACCACCTGGGTCAACATGGGTGATTGTTTCTTTGCGTAAGATATAACTTGAGCTTTAAGTAACAGCTTATGTTTTAAATGTTTAGTTCTGTCTACTCCGCTTTTTTTTTTTTTTTCTTGGCCAATTCCGACGTTGTTCAATTGGGGTAAATGCGCTTTTCTCTCTGTGACAATGTGACCCTAACCCATGTAGTGCTTAATTTATTTATTTTTCTGTTCCGCCGTACCCTTTTTTGTGTTTTATGAGCAAAGTTTTATTGCACCTTTTTTTTTTTTTGGCCTGGGGGTTATCAAACACTGATACGCCCAGAATAACAGTAGAAAGCAGCAGCAGTAGTAGCATTAGCTGCAGTAGAAACATTAACAGCAATAGAGAGCAGTCGCATTCTAAAACCTTTACAATAATAATTGGATGTTAAGCTTGATCGAGTAGAATTTAACCAATTGAAATTTTTTCTTTTTTCTGACTGTTTTTTTTTTACTTTTTGGGAGATAAGGAGGGGGAGGGGAGCGGAAAGAGTCTTTTTTTTTTTTCCATTACAACAAATATTCATTATTCACACCTCCTTCTTTCTTCTTCTTCTTCTTCTTCTCCTTCAATTGCCTCTTCCTCTTTTATCTCAGTCGTGATTTCTTTTTTGCTTTTCCTTCTGCTCAATCATCATTTTACCATTGTAGCGATTCGCGGTATCTCTCTACTTATTATCTAACTGTAATCAGCGCCCAAATCAACCCTAAATAATATATCTTCATTAAAGTAGAACCAAAAGCGACCCATTCGTTTCATCTACTCCAGTTTTTTTAATTTTAATATTTTCATTTGTTTTTCTTGAGATTTTTTTTTTTTTCAATTCTTCTCCAGGTACACACTGCTCTTTCTAGTAATAACTGATAATTCTTGGTGATATTTCTACTATCATTACATTTTAATCAGACACACCCCCATTTGATTTCTCAAAAGAAAAAAAAAAAATTAATAATAATAATAATAATAATAAAAAGGATGATCAGAAATTTCAGATTCTCAGCTTCTCGCTCTTATTCTTCGTTGACGAAAGGTCGCGCCGCTGTCGGTTTATCTTCTCCGAAACTCTCCGCTGCTTCATTCTCGCCAAAAATTTCACAAAAAAATTTCCCATTTAAACCCGCTGTTTGCTCCTCTTCTTTCTCTTCTTCTTCTTCCTCTCTCTCTCTCTTTAACCCTTCTCACTCTAACAAAATGGCCCCTCTCACTGTCGACAAACTTAACGAAAACGTAGTCAACGCCAAGTACGCCGTCCGCGGCAGACTCGCCCTCCGTGCTGAGGAGCTCCGCGAGCAGCTCAAGACTCAGCCCGATTCCCTTCCCTTTAAGAAGGTTGTCAACGCCAACATTGGTAACCCCCAGCAGCTCGACCAGAGCCCCATTACTTTTTACAGACAGGTCCTGGCTCTGGTTCAGTACCCCGAGCTCCTCAAGAACCCCGACGCCGAGCTGCTCTTTAAGAAGGACGCTATCGAGCGTGCCAAGACTCTTATTGCTGAGATTGGATCCGTGGGTGCCTACTCTCACTCCAAGGGTATTCCCATTGTGAGAAAGTCTATTGCCAAGTTCATTGAGCAGCGTGACGGCTTCCCCTCTGATCCCGAGAGAATCTATCTCTGTGCCGGTGCCTCCGCTGGTGTCACCCAGTTGCTCTCGGCTCTTTCCACTGGTCCTTCTTCTGGTTTCCTGATCCCCATCCCCCAGTACCCTCTTTACTCTGCTACTTTGACTCTTGTCAACTCCACCGCGGTGCAGTACCACCTTGATGAAAAGAAGGGCTGGGCCACCAACGTTGACGAGGTTAGAGACATTGTCACGGCCGCCAAGGCTCAGGATATTGAGCTCAAGTCAATTGTTGTCATCAACCCTGGTAACCCCACTGGTGCCATTCTCAGTGAGCAAAACATTCGTGATATTATTGATGTTGCTGCTGATGACCACCTTGTCATCATTGCTGACGAGGTCTACCAGGCCAATGTCTTTGTTGGCAAATTCATTTCCTTTAAGAAAGTCCTGCGCCAGCTGCAGCAGGAGAACCCCGGCAGCAAGTACGACAGAGTGCAGCTGGCGTCGATTCACTCGACCTCCAAGGGTATGATTGGTGAGTGTGGTCAGCGTGGTGGCTACATGGAGTTGACTGGTTTCCACCCTGATGTTGAGGAGAACATTTACAAGCTGGCGTCGATTGCTCTGTGCCCCGTTGTCACCGGTCAAGTTTTGACTGAGCTGATGGTCAACCCCCCTGCCCCTGGCGGTGACTCATATGAGACTTTTATCTCTGAGTACAATGGCATTTTCAACACCCTCAAGCACCGCGCCTACAACCTCTACCAGGCGTTTAAGCAGATGGAGGGCGTTGAGATCCAGGAGCCCCAGGGCGCCATGTACCTCTTTCCCCGCATCACGCTGCCCCAGAAGGCAATTGACGCCGCCAAGGCCGTCAATGAAGTTGCTGATGAGTTCTACTGCTTGCAGCTGCTTGAGCGCACTGGTATCTGTGTCATTCCTGGCTCTGGATTTGGCCAGGAGGAAGGCACTTGGCATTTCCGCACGACTTTCCTTGCTCCCGGTGATGACTACGCCACCGATCTCGTCAACTTCCACAAGGAGTTTATGGATAAATACAGAGATTAAAAAAAATAATAATAATAAAAGGCAAGCGATGTCGATGGTTTACCATTGGGGTGGCATATAATATGCCCCTCACCATACATGTAAGAAATATGCACTGTACATAATAATTGGTATTGAGGAAAGTTTTTAATGTATTTTTTTTTTTTTTTTTTTTTTTTTTTTTTTTTTTTTTTTCGTTTTTATCTTTTTGGGGGGCCTACGATTGGATCATTTTTGGGTTCCGAGACAACTTAAAAAAAAAAAAAGCTTTTTTGTTTTGTTTTGTTTTTTTGAAAAGAATTGGTAGATGATATCGGAACCAAACTGATAAAGATGTAAGAAACCACACAACCACGTCGTAGTTGAGATTTTTTATTTTTTTATTTTTGGTATAGTTCACCCAGAGGCAGGGAAAACTGCCAGGAAATATATGTATAAAGGACTCCGAGGGAAAAAAAAAAAAAAAAAAAAAATCTCCCAAGGGCTTTCAGTGTGTGTGTGAAAATCTAGATAACCCTTGTTGAAGGACGGGAATCGGTATTTTTCGAGCTTTTGGTTAAAAACCTGGCTCGGAATCGTGTGAGTTTGTCGTGTTAGTCATTTATTCAAAATTATGGTGATGGATTATGATAAATAATAAATAATAAAAATGACAGATTGGAGGTCTCGGGGAGAAAAAAAAAAAAAAAAAAAAAAAAATTTTTCATTATTAGTCTCTTTGTAAAATATGCAAGAAAACAAAATATCACCGTGCGAAATCGCTCCTCGACTTGATAATTAACCTATATATATATATATTCGTAATTAAAAAAAAAAAAAAAAAAAAAAATTACATATTCTCACTTGGCGACTGGGTCGTGTTGTTGGCCGAAATCATCACGTAGCACATGACGCTTGTAAACCGCTCCACGGTAAGTCTCAGCGCCAGTTCGTAGATCTCTTGTGCCATTTCGCGGCCGCTTGGCAACACCGCTGCGTCGGGTTCTTGCGGCTGCCACGCGCGCAGGCACTCCCAATTCTCGCGATCAAGCGTCCACACCACCGAGTCGACCGCCGCCAGCACTGTCGCCGTGCGCAAAGTCTCACTGAAAAATGGCAGCTCGCCGCACGTCGTGCCCGCGGAAATCGACTCGTAGAGCTCGCCCTGCGCCAGGCGGTACTCGGCGCGCAGCATGCCCGACTCGACCACGTAGAACCCCGTGGCGGCGCCGCCCGAGTGGTAGAGCACGGCGCCGCGCGGCACCGTCTGCCGCCGAAAAAAGGACGCCACGTGCGTCCAGAACCGAACGTTGCGCGCGTGCGCTGGCGTGGCAATGGCCTGGAACGTCTGCAGAAAGAGCGGCACCGGCTCCGGCAGCACGCTGCTCTCGCACGAGCTCGTGTCGCTTTCAACCACGTCAAACATAGTCTGCTCGCTCTCCTCGCGCGCACGCCGTGCGGCTGATTTGTGTAGGACTGACAGACGCGGCGTCGTGGCCAGCGAGTGGCCAAGATCTGGTAGTCCTAGGTGCTCGTCGACAATAGCAAGCCCGTCAAGCTTTGTCACGGCGCCGGCACCGCTTACCGTTCGGGAAGGCTCGCCGCTTGTTGACCCACTGGTGGTCATTACAACTGTCAACTGGCGCGTTTTAAAATAAGTCTTTAAAAACTGGTTTTCGGACCACTCAAGGGCAGAGTTGAGATTGGGAAAAAGTCGTACAAAACTCCAGCTTTCATCTTCATAGTGAGTTGTGGCCGACTCTTCCTCTCGGTTGGCCGCACCGTACTCCTCGTCGTTGAATAGCCCCACCGAGCGCAGTGACTTGATTATTGCCTTGCTTTCGGCATTGTCATTAAGCCCTGTGATGAGTAGAAACACTGACTTGGAGTCTAACAACCGCTTGATCCGGCAGAACGCCTCCGCCGCAGAAAAATCAATCGAGGTCACCGCGCCCATATCTAAAATTAAGTAGCGAATTGGCTTTTCCTTAAAGTAATTGTCTTCGTCCAGCAGGTCGCGAATGGCCTGCTCCACGCGCACAATGGTGCCAAAAAAAATGTTGCCACCTAATCGCATAACAAAGATCTGATCACCAACGTCGCTTAGGAACCGCTGCTGCACAGCGTTGCGGCGCACCGTTGACCGCGCCACCTCACCGGTAAACGTTGCCTTGATGGCACTACGCTGCGACGTTTGAATCACAAGCGACACGCACGCCAGCAGAATACCCACAAGGATACCAACGACAAAGTCAACCATGCCCATTGTGACAACAATCACCACGATCGTGGCATACTCAAACCGGGAAACCCGGCCCCACGTGTCTACCAGTGCTTCTTCGACAAGCTCAAAACCAAGAAGAAAAATTAGCGCGCCGACTACCATCACGGGGATAAAGCCAATGACATCGGGTCCCGAGATCATGATGCCAAATGTTGCAAACGCCAGCATAACGCCCGAGAGCCGGCTATCAGCTCCACACCGGATAAACAGCACGCTGTTGGTGTACACGAGATAGTTTTGGATGCTTCCCATAAGACCAGACAGCGCGTTTGAGATACCATGCGCCAGTAACTCATGGTCAATATTGATATTATCCTCACCAATAGATGTTGCTAGCGCTGGGACATTGATGGGAACATGAAGAATGCCAAAGAACGTGAGTGCAAACATAGCGGGCACAGTTTTGATTAATGACCAGTAGTCTACTTCTTTAAAGTCGTAGAGTGTGTAAAAATACCACCAGGGCTCGCTTGTCGTGGGACCCTGAAAGAGCCAGCCAGCATCTCGAATCAATGGGTATGACAAGTTGGGGATGAGTACCACTAAAAGATGGAATGCAATAAACACAGAGATAAAATAGCCTGGTACAAGGAGAGGGTTTCGCGTCACTTTTTTCTGAATCAAAATGAGCAGCGCAGCTAGCACTATTGGTAACACCCATTTGATCAATATCAGCACGTTGTAGTCATCCGCCTGCCAAATCAGATACTTGAGGGTTTCCCAGTTATACTCGAGATTGCCCTGCATGCGCGACGACACTTCAATGCCCGTAACAATAAGAAACCAGCCCACGCCGCCAATGCAACCAACCAAAATGTGTCTTGGAAAAAAGCCTACCAGCGATCCCAGTCTTGCATAGCCCAGCGTGAAAAAAACAAGCCCCGTAACAATAGAACTCGTTGCAAATGCTACAATTGTCGTGGCAATCACCGAGCGCGGTTTGTCATCACCAATCTCAGAAAGTAGGGTTTTTGCCATTGAATGGAAAAAAGGGACCACTTCAATCATTTCTGAGCCCACGCCGCTGTGGAACCCACTTCCGCCAAGTGAGTATGTAAGTTGCGACACAATGCAAGAGACGTAAAACATGGAGAGTCCAGCTGGCCCTAAATGACTAAAAACCGGCTCGGCGAGCGGAAACAAAATCATTCCGTAGGAGAGACCGTCAAGGATGTTAAGGAGCAGGCCCAATACAACAGCCGGTAGGTAATGAATGGGCCTGATTATGCCCTCTTCGATAATATTTCTTTTTGTGAGCTTGGTGTCGACAATATTTTTAATTTTCTTATGCCAGCGTTGGGTAACACTGGATGCTAGAGGGTCCCCCCTTATTTCAGCTGGCTTTCTGAGTGCAGGAATAGAGTTATAGTCGGTTGTATCCGAGCACTGAGAGACCGCCTTGAGCAGTGGGAATGTCTCATTGATCTCAGGCAGAGTGGGATCGGCTGGCCTTTGTTGTTGTTGTTGGTGCTGCGGCTGATGCTGCGTGTCACCATCCGCAATGACGCTACTCCTGCAGCCATCTACCTCTGGGTTTGAAGTACTGAGAATAGCCGAGAGGGCCGACTTGCCGCTACCTTGGGGAGGACTAGGTAGAGAGGTATGCTTAAAACTTAAATCAGGGTCATCACTGTAGTAGTCGTCGTCATCATGCCATTGTTGCGCAGCCACTTTTGAAAAAGGGCTAAAAGTCTGGTTCAAAGCCTGCGATGCTAAACCAGCCGTCTGCTTTCGTAAAGATGAAGCAGAAAACGAGCGTGGTAGATCTATAGCGGGCTTTCGTTAATACACGGCTTGAAATATTGAAAAAAAATGAAATATTGTGAGACGAATCAGCCGAGCACGTTTCATTGTCAATTTCAGGAATGAGAAGAGGAAAAAAATAAAATAAAATAAAACGTACCCTGGGTTGCAAAGGATGAGTGAACGTAGGACCTGCTCCAGTTGCGAATGGGCGATGACCCAAGGCTGTGGTTGTACGAACCAGACTTGCCTTGTTTAATGTTGATGGGATTATATGACATTGGTAATGCCTATGCAAGGTAAAGATGCTACGGATAATATGTCAACCAGGAACAGAGAAAAATGACCGTGGCAGCAAGAGGTATATATATATCTGTATATATTATTGATTTGAATGTTTACTGCCAATTAAAATTACAAAATAAAATTAAAATGAACAAACAAAAAAAAAAAAATTGAAGATATTAAAAAAGTTATATATAGGTTTTCTTTTTCTTTAGTATTGATGTCTTATTGTCTCTGAAATTTCCAAAGTTTCGAGATTGCAATCATTCTTTTTTTCTCGCGTGAATTTTAGCAAAATCGCACAAAATTGAACAAAATTGCAACAATATCAAAGAAAGTATTGTGTTTCTTTCTTCAACAAAAGATAAGGATCTTCACAAGCAATTTTTTTTTTCAAGTGAATTGTTTGTTTCTTTCCATGTTTTCTTGGGTTTTCTGAAATTCAGGGTCTTTCTCGCCATTCCCTACTGGAAGGCATGTAAGCCGCTACTATTGGTGGCTAAAATCTCAACAAGCTCGATCATTAAAGCGACTGTTTCTGTTTGTTTGTTTTTTTTTCTTTCATTTTTTTTGTGCCCTGTTCAATGTCTGTGCTTTCAATAAAAAAGAAGATCCTGGTATTAGTATTTTTTTGTGGGAAGCGAGTAACCACTTCTAGGAATGTTTATTCTCAATGTAGCTGGCATATCCGTTGCTTCTACAGGGAATTTTCTAAGCAGAAATTAAATGATGTTATATATATAATTACTTTTATGGATTCTTCTATCTCTCTTTTTTGGATCTACTGCGGGTAGGTTCCATAGCTTTCATTGTTTGTGCAAGATCTTTGAAAAGGGGGGGTGATCCGATTCATTTGCCAATGTGTGTAGATTAAGCACAGCTTTAAAACTCCCTCTCTTTTTCTCCTTTGTTTTCTCCATCTGTTTAACTACTTGTTTTAATCGATTATGAACAGGTTTTATCAGTGATTAAAAGGCGTTTTAGTCGTAACGAGCAAAGATAGGCACCAACCATGTCACAGCCTATCACCATCCAGCCCTGGCTTCTAACTACATTCTTGATTTCCAGACTGCCGATTGGTTTGTATTGATGACTTCGATACACACAACTCACAAGGCCCCAAGTCGAAAGGGCAGCTGCATAGCAGAGTTGGTTATGAACCCCAATGCAGTCTCAGTCCAAGGCATTTTACTTCTTGTCCGGTGACATGTATGGACATGAACTTGCTGCTTTAGCAAACCCAAGGTAAACGCACTCAAATGCTCTTTAGGCTTCTTTGCTTTCTCCGAAACTAATTACCCCGTGTCTTCGAGAACATGCCGAGTTTATGGGAAATATTCTATCTTGATTGATGTCTATGCCTATGGACATGAAAGCATTTCTAATAGTCTCAGACATATACACTCAGTGAATTCAAGTACTCTTAAAACACTAAGAACAAAATTATACAAGAGCATTAAAGTAGCAATGACAGGACACTTTTGCAAACCTTTGCTCTTTCTCTTTAACGTGGTTTTTAACGTAGTGCCAGGTGAGCTCAGGGTAACTTCCACGGCTGAAATCTCCCAATTTTGAAAAGAAAAAAAAGAAGCCGCATATTTGCCACAGTCGGACATTGATCAAACTCCCAACGGTGAAAGAGAAAGAAAAAAAAAAAAAAAAAAAAAAAAAAA
>JAJMRT010000254.1:0-32859 GCA_030558065.1 Geotrichum phurueaensis | reverse complement strand
GAAAAAAAAAAAAAAAAAAAAAAAAAAAAAAAAAAAAAAAAGAAAAGCCAAAGTCCAGACCTTTGTTGTGCACAATAAGACTACATAACGACTGATGGTCTAGTCATCCCTAAATCTCTAAAAGGTGGAAGCTTAATACTGCGAATTTGACCACCAAAATTTTATACCAATCGCCCTTTTAATCGCGATTTCCCCCTTTTCTGCTGTGTTCTTATGCGATATTATGTCCCCAAATGAGTGCCAAAAATAAGATGTTAACAACTGTTTATATTTGATAGGTTTGATTGCTGGGAGAACCTAGCCTTCAGAGCAGTTGATATAAGTTGTTTATGTTGTTGGATCGGTTCTAGCTACAGATAGTTGTGTATGTAATGAATCTAGCCAAGAAGGAGTTTTAGAACAATACACGAGAGCCTATTCATGCAGTATCGTTGAATCTAGATAGTGGGAGGTTTAAAGGTAAGGGTTAACTTTTTACGTGTCTAATAATAATAATAATAATAATAATAATTACGTACAATTTGTCCTATGTCTGCTAGCTGCTTTTATAGGTCTAGACTAGGCACACAACAGCTCAATCGTGACTTTTGTAAAAAGTACACTTTCAACTTTGACTTTCTCAGCTCCTACTTAACTAGAGTAGGGAAACCTACACTATAGAGAATGAATGCTCTGTATCAAAACTTGTAGCGACTAAGACCTGACGATGGATACATTAGCTGCTACTAAGGGAGTATGCCTACCAGCTTAGCGTAGTAATTGTACCCCATGGTTTAAAATGCCATACGGTGTACTATTTACATTATGCGGATAAAACTTCTCAGTAGTTTTGGAGTTCAGTCTACTTGCTGTAGCAGATGTCAGTTATTTGCATTTACAAATTAATGTTAGCTTCTAAGACTAATTATGTATGTATAAAATCAGATAGCACCAGGATGAAAGATTACTTAGTATAATTGTTAAAAGACCAACAATTTCCAATGAAAAATTGGAAGAGTAAAGGGGGGTTCATGTCAACACGCCCATTTCTTTTTTTTTTCCGATACAGATTTGTGGGAAGCAGCATCTAAAAAGATAAGCAGCAGTTGATTTGAAACGACTTGGAGTGAAACTTGGTTCAAGAGCAGTGATTTGCGACTGCGGTTTAAAGACTGAAACCAGAAAAGTTCTAATATGAAAGAAAAAAAAGCCAGGTTTGTTATCGACACAGCTTTTGTAGCATATGCAACGGCGGCAACTGTTATCATAGTTGTAAACCGTTTGGTTTTTTTTTTTTCTTTTTTTTTTTTTTTTTTCAGAGGAGCAAAATACAAAAGCTTCTAAAGTTCAGATGCTATACACGCGTCTACAAACTCGATCAATCAGGTTTTGAGGTCCAGAGGGCAACCACTGCTATTACTTCTTCTTAGATTATAGTGAGGGAAATTGATGCTGCAGTTAGCAGTTTGGTAGGCCACTGATCAGCACCACATCGTTTAAATCTCTGTCGAGCAAATGGCTTGAAATATGGGATTGATCGCTAAAGAATATCAAGGCGCCGGTGAATCTGAGCTTTGATTAGAACCGTATTTTTCTTTCCCAAATCGTTGGAGTTGCCTAGACCACCAAACCCTGACGTCCATACTCTCCAGATGATCGCGGGTACTATACATTCTAAAGCACACCTGTTGCAGATATCACCAAATAGTCGAAATTGTTAACTAGAATTTTCATCATAATTTGTATTGTATTATTCTGAAAAGCCATGTTAGTCTCAAAGAATTGCAATTCAATACAAACAGCTCTTTTTTAAGCCAACAGCTGTATTGATTAGAAAATCTGTTCACAAACCCTAGTCAAAAAGTTACGAGCTTTACAGAGTTTCTAGCCTCAAGATTAACTTCACATGTTGTTGTTTTTTGAACGTATCTGGTATCCTATGCATATATGCAGGCTGCCAATTCCAGTGCACCATCATTATAACCCTTAGACAAAACGCGTAGCTGCCCACCTCTGCTCAAACTGGGCTTTCCCGTAGGTCAACCTATTGAGAAGGCGGGCATTAGACAGAGTTAAAAACATGCGTGTGCCGTCGCCTGGCCTTTGGACCCGCAAAATGCTCATATAGATCAAGTTACATCCCCTGTTACTTAGTACTGAAATCAACTGCAGGCGGCCAGGATGCCGCAGCTACCTCCGGAAGGTGAGAAAACCTGATTCCTGAATGTATAGATCTGATACCCTTCGATTTCCCTCTGGTTGAAAACCGGAGGAGCTTAGTAATTATATAAATATGACCCCCCCCTCTTCTTTCCCCCACTCCTTTCCTCAAAGTTTTAAAAAAAATCAAGGAATAAAAAATTTCTCTCTCTACTTGTGCCTAAAGGTCTACTCACACATCACAGCTTCCCTTCGCAGGTTTGCAGGTTGCCCAGAAAATAACTGTGTCAATTTCTCTTGATATCCTTGTGTGTATGGCCCAATCGGGAGTCGCTAGACCGACTTCCAGTTTGTTTTTTTTCGTTTGCGTGTCTCCCATCTCAGGATAACCGCATTCTCTCTAATGCGGCGGGTGGGCGCGCTCCTCTAGACGACGGTTGGAAAGGGAAAAATAAAAGGAGCACGCGAGTGGGATTCAATGGCTGGTTACATTTGGCCAATTCCGGAGATTGGAAAAGATCAATGTCTTGGAGTTGGTTGAAATATTGAGATTTCCTTCTTTATTTTGCTTACTTTTTCTGAAAAACTCATGGAATCGAGCAGCACAGTGAACGGCGCTGTCAGTGAGTCAACTTTTGGGTGATACCCAAAAGGTTTCCTCAGTATTTTAGAGAATTACCAGTGAAAATGATGAGTAGCTGGTAATGTAGTAGTAATTCTAGTTTAATAAATGCAAGTCATGGTACTTTTGCAAACGTTAACAAGATTTTAGCCCACAGTAATATCCTAGCTATGGAAAATGTAAATATTTTTCAAGTTATGAGATATCGAAGGTTCTACTGTGTATATTTTTATTCAACGAGAATAGCTGGTGAAATAACAACACTGTTTATGCTGCTCTAGAAAACCCACAGAGGATTAAAACTTTGGTTTAGAGAAACTGACTTTACTCAATGTCAACCTCTAGAGGGCAGTAGTGACGCAAGCTGCATAAATGTAGTGATATAAGCTGCTTCAGAAATTTCAAGTTTATTGAATTCTTTTCTTAGCCAAGACTAGTAATAAACGCCCCGTCTCCTGATTTCAGATTATTAGATTAATAATTTAATATTTCAAAATAATTTTTTTTTTTGGAGCGAGTAAAAAGTCCATCTTTAGAGCCTAATGTAATTTGTCATATCAGAATTTCAATAACAGCAATCAATTTCAATTTTGTTGTTTTTTATCCAAGATCAGTTATAGTAAGATCTCAGCAACATTTCTTGAGATTGATCTGAAAAATATTCACTTTGGTACTTTGAGGGCAGGACAGCATCTTTGCTTGGTCTGAGAAACTGGCTAGAAGTAATAACTCAATATTAATTTGTTTCTAAGGCTATTGTTCTGTATATTGGCTGCTAGTCCAATTTATTAAAGCATTACACACAGCAATTACGGGTATACCGTCTGCCGTAGAAGAAACTAACCAAACTGCAATGTTTCAAAGCATATCTACTAGGGACTTGTGGAATAGCCAATTTAGTGTTTTCTGGAAATTTTCTGAAACTGAAACCTTTTGGATATTTTCGAGATCGAGATCTCTCGAGTTTCAGCCAGTTTTCAGTTGATATATTGGCATCCACTGAGCAGAAACGCAGGCCCTCAAATACGTTGAAAACAACAAAATATTTTTTTATGACCGCTAGAGCAAACATATTTTCAATGAACTATGTAAATTTAGAAGCTTTTGTGAAATTACTACTTGGTCAATTGAAATGTGGATGGTAAGTCATAATAGCATAAAATCAATCTTGAGAAGTGAAAGGGATATTTGAACCATGCAATAAAGCAAAATACATTACTGTATCAAGTAGACATAAAATCTAGACTATTTGACTATAGCTGGTATTGATCTCCTGAGTGTTATGTATCGCAGGTTTTCCTTAGCACATGAGATTATTCATAGAGAATTTAGCACCATCAAATGCTTGAGCTTAAAATACACCTCGACATTGCTACTTTGCCAGTCTTATGAAGACAAATGCCTTTGGAATTCATCTCTTCTTTGTATGTCATTTTGTTTTGTAATTTTACTTGTAACTATTTGATGTAAGAACTATATACTCATCATCTATCTATATGAACATAACAATTACAGGCTCATTTATTTTCTATGCCTGGCAGTCTTTCTAAGAAAACTCTTTTGATAACCATCATGTTTTTTTGTTTTTTTTTCATTAAGCAAATCTTTGCTAACTCTAGTGTAAGTGGAATCTAGGTATGTAGTACAAAAACTGCTGTCCCACCCAGTCGTTTACACACTGGTTGCAATCTGCTGTAGTGAAGCCGTATCATATCTTACAGAAAAACCCTGATCCCGATTATATCCAAAAAAAAAAAAAAAAAAAAAAAAAAAAGGGTAAAAATAATAGTAATAATAATATTTATTGACTTCGGTGTAGATATTTTTTCAAATTGAAAAAAAAAAGATTCAAAACATAAATCTCCATTAGAAAATTCTTAGTTTCGGGAACAGGCTCCAATCAGACAGAACCCCTGCAATTTTATCCATTTTTTTTTTTTTTTTTGAAAAATTTCCGAAATAGTCATTTAAAAGTTAGAAATTTATACAATAAAAAGAAAATTTTTTACTCTTGACAAAATTGTGAATGTGAAATAATATTCTGAGCGAAATGCCTTTCTATGGTTCACAATAAATAGAATAACCGGGTTCACTATCAACGACAACACTGCTACTGATTCTCAAGCAACGCATTTAAATAAAATGGATATGTTCCTTCTCTACTAGAAGTATGGTACACCTTTTCTGTTTAGAGGTGATTGCACTGTATGCTCAAGTCACTAAAATATTCTAAAAAAAAATCCAAAAGGCTTCAAGAGAAAACCCGTATAGTTGAAATATATTGTAGGCACAAAGCAAGTTTTGTCAAATCTATATATGCCAGTAATTTGGCTACACCTTTACAAAAAGAGCTAATGAAAATAGATATTACAAAACCATAATAGCGTAATTATAGTTAAGACCAGGTTATACAGCCACAAAACGTCAATTCTATCAATAGCTAAATATGACGAAACATAGCTAATGTTTAAACTGCAAATCTTATGCCAGGCATTTTGATAGGCGCAAATATCTGGTTCATATTTCAGAAACTTTGAGCTTTTTCCAATGATATCATTACTAAACTTAGTGAACTTTTTTAAAAGCTTTGATTGCTAGTATGTTTAAGAAAGAACAAAATAAAAAGCTTGTAACATCAAACACTTTGAATTTGCATGTTCTTTCTTTTTTTCCCTTTCTTTCTGCACAATCCAAGTTTAAAGAAACTTAACTTGAATTTGACCATGACTTTTACTTTTAGTATAAATGCTTTCCATTTGATAAATAATAAATTTACTATTTAAAGCAGTGTACACATGTAGTATAATGAGACGTGCCCTTGACAAAAACCCATGAAAGCAAGTTTTCAAACAAGACGTTAGTGATATGCGCTAAGCATAACTCCAATTTTTGGCAAAATATTTGTTTAATTAGTTACAGTGAGGTGTCCGGCTTTACAATAAGCATCATTATTAAATACCTTAATATCATAATACATGACAATATAATAAATGGCAAACTTTTTAAGCTAACAAGAAATTCAACTACATGAACAAATCGAAGCTAAGAAAATAAAAGTGATAATAGGATGACCACATTATTGAATAGGAGTATACTGTAAAACTATTTGGATCTAAGATCATACCCGAGCCATATACACCCTTCAGTACAAGATGTACGTGATCAAGTTGAAATTCTTCCCCTGGGCTAGGAATAAGCTCCAAATACAACTTCAAAAGCTTATGAAGTAATAAATTTTAGTCCAAAAATTTTGAAAACCTCGGTTAGTATCAGTAGCAACTTAGCTTTTAAATTGCGTTTTTTTTTTTTTTGTTTTTAATTGGCATGGGGTAAGAAAGAGGTACACACAATTTCAGTTTAAATATTTTCAAGAGTTTATTTTTAAGCATGGCTGATCACTAGAGAATGACATTAAAAAAATTCACTAAAAGCAGAAGGGTATAAGACTTACCTACTATCAAGGAAACTTTAGGATTTGATAGACTGAATCGGAAGTGAACCATAATCCATTTTTAAGTCACTGCCAGATTGAAAATGAGAATTATGTGTTTATTTAGGGGGGTTCCCACACCTCTTCTCAAAAAGATTTAACATGTAAAAGTTGATAAGTTTACTTGAGATTCACGTTGTCCATGTGAGGTTTACATTTAGCTTTCATACGGTGTAGCGCATTAGTTAGCATTCATGAGTTACGTAAGCAATCCCATTAATTCAGTTACTACTTCAGCAGAAGAAATAATAATAAAAATAATTTAATAAATATAAACCGTAGTTAAAGCTAATTTTTTTTTTCAGTCATAAATTACCTTGAAATTTTGAGATTTGAAAATTTTACTACTATTGTAATAAAACCTGGGCTGGTTGGCTTAAGCATCTTTATCAAAGATTTGTTTGCTCAAATGTATAAAACGCAACCAATGCATACTGGAAAAAAAAAGACTTGAAAAAAAATTGCAAATGTATAAGATCTGGCTAGAGTTGCACTGCAAAAACAATAATATAAAACCTTTTATTTTTTTTGTAACCTTTTTATTTTTGGTCAAAAAATAAACTGCTTTTAACGCAATTACTACTGATATTAAGTTGTGTCCTAAACTGCCTACCTAGTTGTGATGGTTCAAAGATTTGCAAACATGGGTATGGCCTACCGCTGTTTTCTACATTGGAAATGCCCCCATGTCTCTTTTTCTTTTAAAATTCAATTACCCTTGATAATACAATACCTGTTCTTAGCAATATATCTGGTTTTGTAGTGTTGTACAAAAAAATAATACTAGAGCAGGATTTGCTTCTACAACCTGTATTTACTGCTGATGTAATTCATAATAGCACCGTAAATTGAATTGGCAACTAAATTACTGTGGCTCAGAAGAAATTCTATTCTATATACTTTTGAAGCACAATGCAAATTTATACAAAGGCAAGTGCAGCTCTATGGATTTTGACTTGTTCAGGTAAATTCTAGTATCGTACTCTTGTAGTTTTTTTAAAAGTTATTATTAAAAGAAATGCCTGAACAAATGATGGGGTTGTTTAAACTATCTATTTTGCAGTAAAAGGTTGGTTGGTATTTTAATGTTATGACTTATTAGTTAGTTGGTATTCCCCAGCTTAATAGTCAGTATTAAACTGCCAATGTACCACAAAGCAGTTTGAGTAAACCCAGCTCTAGAAGTTTATTAGTATTTATTCTACAAGCGAAATTTTACGCTAGTCCTAGTAAATAAAATACAAATGGTGTAAGGGAATAAATAACTGGAGCTGTTACTTAACATTGAGTAGTACTAATTATTATTAAATTAGTTAGAATGTAACCATCAATTAGATTAAATATAATTATAACAAAATGTATCAGCGTGGAAAAACATTAACAGTTGTTTGATAACAGAGATGTCTATATATCCTTCTACAAAAAGAATTTCTTTGTATTTTTTTAAACTGACATTTATATTTATTGGAAATTATAAGAGATCTGATAAATGAGTTCTTGGTTTTTTTCTTCCATAAAATGCTTAGCATTTCGATGTATTGTTAGCAGTCTAGAAGTATTTTATAGTTTCGTGAAACTGTTGGAAATTTTAGCTTTAAAGTCTCTTAAGTCTGGTGTTAGAAGACGTGCATAAAAATAAGCAAAGCTGTTTTCCTTAGATTTTCTATTTTTATCTGTAAGCTATTTTCCTAGGTTATTGAGATTTTAGTATCTACGAACTCTTACAAAATCTTGCTAGTGCTCCAAACTATGGCATAATTCGCTATTCAAAACTAAGAGGAGTATAATTTTTATTTCAAGAAAGTAAATAATCGGCAAGTTTTCAATAAAAGGGTGGAAGTGATCTGGGAATTTCATTAACAGTAAAAACGACCCAAACCTACTTCCAAGAACGTGGAATAGTTTGACTACACTACAGGGAGAAGATCCTGTCTCAAAACAGAGAAGCATGCGAGCAGTTGGCAGCCCGGACCAGGTTTTACTGACTTAGCACTTATGGAAACTGTCATCCGCACTAGATGCGCTTCAGGTTTTTCTGGCTCGCTTGAAACCAGCTTACCGGGCTTCCTCTACGAAGAAGCTTTGCGGCTAGCAAATTATGGCCTTCCCGAATTTCCTCGCTTACGGGTACAGGCACGCTACAAATAGCCCCAGACCCAGATAAGTTTGGTGTCTTCTTAGTAAATAATTACACATAGAACATCTGGATAAGCAAAAACTACTATTACTACTACTTCCAGGAACCGAAACAGTAGAGGTGAAAAAAAACTGAAAAAAAAAGCAACAACAGCATACGTAAACTAAACAGAGTAATAATACATTCATGTACGGTGCCCCTTGACATATGCGTTTTTTGTCGCATTCACAAAATAAATGCTATTACTGGCTACAAGATACCTACGTCTGACTGTGCACAGGATTGCACACGCTGTCTAGGCATATTTTACATAATAACTAGTGCAGTTACAGACACACATCGCCAAAGTCACAAGTGTGGATGTGTTTTTATCCTTGAATAACTCCAGATTCTGATAATTAAGGAAAAAAAAGTTTTAGATACAAGGCAATATACAGGTATGTCTGATACCTCACTCTGAGAGCGGCAGCACACATTGACGTTTTAGTATCAGACATGCCTGTAGTGCTCAACCCTAAAGAATTTTTTCAATTCAACGGCAATCACCAGCCGCGAATTTCCCTAAAACTGTGCACATTAATATTAATAGTGTGCTTAAGTAAGACAATTTCGCATAGAGAGCTTGTATGCGTGCCTTTCTTTTTGCACGAAAGTGAACTTTGAATCAAATTTGGGAGATATTTTGAAATGGCTGTGTATGGGTCTTAATCATCAACCTAATCGGTGCCTGGGATTCAATTGACAAAAACAAAAAAAAAAAAAAAAAAAGTAAAGAACATAAATACTGTACTATTTTTCGAATAAATGGATTTTTCAACTTGACACCTCAGCTGGCAAGTACGTAGTTAAGAAACATTTCAATGTCTCCTGCATCTGCTTCAACCAGCCGGGCAGCGGCATAGCACCAGCAGCAGGGGTTAGTCTATCAAAATTTGAGAACGTGAATCAGGAAAGTGAAAACTGTTGTTGATGATTTCCGATTTCCCTATAAGTATATTTTTCTAAATATGTCAAACATAAGCAATTTTTTTAAAAAAAAAAACAAAAAACATTGCGGTCATTGTTGTTTTCTTTCCAAAAGTCTGGTGTGCCGATACCCCCTTCTTGCGATCGTCTATAGGTTGCTTCTAAAATTACGATCCTATTCACAGCATACCTTTCCGATTGAATCTACGGCTTGCTTTTCAAAAATGGTAAAATTTGAATATGGTGTTCATGTTTGACGAAGTCCGCTGGATGACACCGCAATCAGTGCAACGCTGCAGAAAAGCATATCTTTACATCTGGTTGTCAGATTTTTCTATTAATCTGTAGGTTTTTGTTTGTTTAATTCTTTTTTATAAATGCAAATACAGATTAGAAACAACAAAAAGAAGATAAAAAAAGCATGTCTCACAATATTTGTTCATATGTATGTGCTCTCACACTTAGCCAGAAAATCAACTGTTTTTTTTTCCTGTAGATTTGTGGGCATTATCAAAAAAGAAGTGCATATGCACATTTTATTCACGTTGTCGACAGTACAACAAGGCTATTTTAATGGACAGTGTCGCTGAGTTGTAGCCAGAGAAATCAATAAAAAGCTTACGCGTCAGCTTTTACAAACAGAATTTGCGTCGTTTAACTTTTAATTAACAGGAAGTTATTTAGCCAAGAAACAAAAGAGGGCTGTTTTCCTTGTTTTACTGTTGTACTATAAATAAATAAATAAATGAAAAAAAAAAACGAGAGAATTCGAACCAAGTGCATTTAAATGTGTTAAAAATTGGGAGAAAATGATAATTTATTTGCGTTAGAACTCCCAATTCATATTGTTGTCCTTTCGTAGTAACCTTTGCAATTTAAGCACTCCTAGCTTTAAGGGTCAAACCCTGTATTTAGAGTAAAACCTCTCTTTGGAGCGTTTTTTTTTTGGACACTTTCCAAGTGTGAAACTTGCGACAACTCTTTCGGCATTAATGTTTATCCAGGGAAGTCAATCTAAATCACATGAGCCAACTTTCCAGTTATCACTTGAATCATAAGCTTAGAATTTTTACTTAGTTTTTGACGACTTGCCAAATTAGATTAAAATGATCGGATCCGCAAATTTCATAAACAAGGTTTTAGCACGCTGTAAGTGGGAATTGGTGAACGCTGAACAGAGTTCAATAACTCAAAGCCAACTGAAACTTGCAAAAGTCAAGATAGATGTGCGTAAATTAATTTCATTTGTGTTTGTGTTGTTCCTGTTGCGAGGTTGAGACCGGGGTTTTGCTTTCAATATTAACCGGGTACATTTCAATAAGAGTCGCAGATCGTCACCAATGTCCCTGATTCTCAAACAGAAGATCTCCTAAAGCAAACCGGCATTCAAAATAAACACAAGTTAGCGACAAGGGGTTAACAGGCATTCTATATAGAATTAAAAAAAAGTATGTAAAAAGTAAAGGTATGTTTTGCTGCCTGGCGTTGAGCCTCCTACTTGTGTTCTCAAATCTAAAGAGCTAAAACTATCACTATAGATCTGCAATAAACAACTGTGAGTTTGCAGTACTCATAAAGGAAATTTATGTAACAAAATTGATAATAATTGAACTTTTGAACTGTTACCAGCTCTTAATGACTTGAAAGATTTGGTCTGACTGCGTCTCTAGAATGGATTGGCTACAGACATGCAGTATAGATTTCTGGCTTCATTACTAAATAAACTCCTACTGGTCCATAGAAAATCTGTAGATCTCAAAATCTCGTTTTCAGAGAGAAATCTTTCGGGAATATACATTGAAACGACGTTGAAATCACCTGCTCAGCAGAAATGGTACAAAGAAAGTGACTGAACTCGAGTTTACAATCTTTGATTAGGCCTGCCTCAAACAGTTAACCTGTTAAACTTTTAATAACATTGTATATATCTTTTTCATAACTCACTGTTTCAGTACTGCCTCGTCAAGAGCCTTTGAAAGGTTATATTAGCAGCTCTTAGCTTCGTTTTGCTCAATAACAAAAAATGTTAAGCTTAAAAGGAATTAGAAATGGTGGGATGCAACTTGAATTTTGATACTTATGTACGTTTGCCAACCAAAATAAGAGGGTTAGGGCACACACATGCCAGATATCACTTCAATTCGGGATTACACCTCACCGACTTCGTTCACACTGAGACACCCGGAGCTTTAGCATTGACCCGCACGCACGCATATATATACAACTACAATAACAATGTCAACGAAAGGACTGAGATCAATAGGCGAAGACATTTGGAAGACCAAGGTTGACAAAGTTGTAAGTAACCTCATATTTTTCTTTCATCAGCTTGCAGCGACCTCTCCCCTTCTTAAGCCAGATCATGACACTAACGTTGATGTTTGATAGAACGCTGAACTGGTGACACTGACGTACGGTTCCGTAGTATCACAGCTGTGCCGCGACTATGAAGGAAATTATTTGCTTGTTAACAAGCAGCTCCACAAAATGGGCTACAACATTGGACTGCGACTGATCGAAGACTTTCTTGCAAAAACAACCATGTCGCCAGCGTTTAGCGGGCCTAGCGGGAGCCGTCGCTGTACAAACTTTAAGGAGACTGCAGAGGTCATCTCTAAGGTTGGTTTTAAAATGTTTTTGAACACGACTCCTGCAGTGGAGAATTGGACTGCAGACGGTAAGCAGTTCAGTCTTATGCTTGAAGAAAATCCGCTTGCTGAGTTTGTAGAACTACCGGATGACCGCGCCATGCGGGAACTTTGGTACTCTAACATTTTGGCAGGTGTGATTAAAGGTGCTTTAGAGATGGTGCAGCTGGAAGTTGAAGCGTTTTTTGTTTCTGATGTACTACAGGGTGCACCTACAACGGAGCTGCGTGTGCGGTTTGTTAAAGTTCTTGAGGACGAGATTCCGGCTGGCGAGGACTAATCAACACTTCTATTTATCACTCAATCCATACATCCCTTTTTCTCTACATCAGATAGTAGCAATAACTAATACCGTCTTTATTTACAAAATGTATTATAATCCATTTGTCTTGTATTTTATTTTATTTTTAGGTATCCTAATATTTATGCTTTAAATTTTGATCACATACCATTTACTCTTGGTCACTCTCAATGGCTCCTTCCTCCCCATCTTCCCGTGCCTGAGCACGTTCGGCCATCGCACCCTTAATGCGCTGGCTGACCTCAGAGTGAAACGACTTCTGCGCTCCGGAAGCTGATGTCGCACCCCCATCGGAAATGGACACGCCAGAGCTCGAACGCGATCTCACAGATGACACACTCGATGAAATAGACCCTTGAGAGTTGCTGCGGCGGAAGCCAAACAGTGGAATATTAGCCAGTGATGATGAGGAGTTGACACGAGACAGGGCACGAGACTCTGTTGACGAGGTCGATACCCGGCGGTCGAGAGACGGTCTGCCTGCGCGCTCGCTACCCTCTTCCACAGGAAGGGGCTGAGTGATGTCGTACTTGTTAAAGTCAGGGTAAAGCTCCGGTCCAAGCGAGTGAACAACCTCCGTGACCTCTACAACAAGATCACGACGCTTCTTTTGCAGATCGGTCAGTGAATTCTGGTGTGACGGTGAAAGTGACAGTGCCAATGGACGCAAAGATTTAAAAATATCCATACCAGTCTCACCAATGATCAAAGCGCTGTAGGAAATTGATGAAACTACAGGAATCAGTAGCAAAACAAGCAAAATAGGAGAAATCTGGGGGAACCAGTTATACTTGAAAGCAACAACAGCAGCGATAATAGCGTACACGGTGTATAAAACAGGTGCAAGACCCATGGCAACAAGGAGTTTCCAGGTAGCGAGAACATCATTGGCATGGATCTTGACTGTTGAACCCCGCAGAGCCTCAGCGGCTTTTTTCTTCGAGATGGTTCTACTAGCAAAAAAGACAGGGGCAAAAAGAATGGTTCCGGGAAGAGCAGCAAAAGAAAGAACAATCAGCTTAGCGGACCGGTAGAGAAGCTTTCCCAGAATAGTAAGCTTATTAAGACTAGCAGTTTCAACCTGGTGATCCTTAAGACCCATATGCTGGAGTTCCCTGTTGTACGATGCGACATTGTCTCTCAACTTGATAATGGCAGGATTATCTTGGTAATGCAAATATCCCTCCAGTAAACGGCGGTTAAGCTCAACGACAAGTGGAAGAGGCATTTTCTTTCCGGAAGGTCTGTAAAGTCTTCTGGCAGCCTGAATGGTCATGAGAGTATCCCAGTCCGAGCACCGAACAGTCACTGACTTGAGTCCATCTGTGACAATATCTAAAACGGCAGAAACAGCCTCACGTTTCGAATTACCACCTGATTTGTATTTTTCCACAAGCTCCTGAGAAATCTCAATAGGGGTACCAAATTCAATCACAGCTCTAGATCTGAACTTGTGCGGATTGAAGTAATTCATACCTACAGGAACAATCTTAACACCACAATCAGGAAACTCAGCAAGGGCACCAAGAGCCATAACAGCAACACCTGCTTTAAGGGGAAGCAAATCAGAGCGGTCATGGGAGCCGCCTTCAGGGAAAATACCTACACAGCCGCCCTGATCCATACGCCTAAACACGTTGCGATAAACTTGCGTCTGGTTTACATGGTCAGCGGTCTTGAAAATAGTACCTTTCTCTAGAAATTTGCGAGACTTGGAACCACGGAACTCCTTGCGTAAGATAATCTCAGTGTCAGATCTGATCTCGGCGACCTCGGAATTGCCAACAGAGTTAGGCAGTCCAAGTAGACCACCAACCATGGCCTGCTTTGTAAACTCAGTGCCCTCTCCAACAACAAGAAGCGGGTCTTTCTCAAAGTCAACATAAATCTTGCCTTTGGCCAGCTTGAGGTTGTCCTGCGCCCGGACAACGCCAATGGACATTGCGGCTTTAGCGAGATTGCCAATAAACTTGCGCTTCAGGGATGCCTCAGCGACGAGAAAAGAAATACGACGGCCAGCATTCTGCAAAACCTGTCGCATTACAAGGATTGGATCGACAAACTGGTTGGCATGAGGCGCAGCGACAAAAATAATTGGACCATTACGAGGGATTCTGTAGGCACCGCGCGGGCGGATTTCACGAAAAAATAAATCAAAAATGGAAGAAAGAACCCAAATAACGAGATCGTATACAACAGTAATAAAATTAGGGATGGTATCAATCGACCGCTTGTCTTTAGACACAGCAGCCTCAGGCTTTGACGACATCGTTGTATAAAACTGGATATGATTTGCGTCTTTGGTTTGTTAGAAATTGGTAGGTTGTTGAGAGAAAATGGTGATGCGTTGGGTGGTTGAAATTGACGTAGATCTAAAGATGGGGTAGGGTTAGGGCAGCTCACGTACAATCGAGGCACTTATAAAGAGACAGCACCAGCAAAACGCCCAGTTGAGTGAAACATGAGGAAAACGGTGTGGGCAGTTTTTTCAAAAAAAAAAGGACCGGAAATTGCAAATAGTTAATAGCACTTGTAAAAGAGCTATGTATTTCCACTACTTTCAGTTTTCATGCCGTAGTCTGTCATTGGGTTTGACATCTTTTAGGTGTGTAGACGATTGCAAAAAAGCGAACCGTCACACCCTTATTGCAGTCATGGTGATAGTTTGGATCAAAATGTAGGATTCCCCAGCTAAATTACGCCCATGAAGCATCAAGCAGGTAGCAAGAGCAGATTTTGAAAAAGCAGCAATAGCAGCAATGATTTCGCTCAATATTTTGAGTAACAGTGGCTCTCACTGATTAGAGCAACTAGTTTGTCTCATATATTTCTATACCAGCCACGGGGGCTACTGTCATAATGCTACTAAAAGTAACACAATGCGAGATTTCTTGAGAAAAATTCCTTGAAGCTTGATCCTAGAGTCCTTTTTGATAGTATTGAGGGCCTGGGAGCGGTAGTCAAGTTCTTAGGTTTATTACCGCAACTTCTTTGTTGATGGTTCGCTTGATTAAAGCAGTTTGTTAAGGTTTTACTTAGTGTCAATCTTTGGTATTGATCTATTCAGTGTTATGTATCGCAGGTTTTCTTTAACACATAAAATTACTAATGGAAAATTAGGCGCCATCAAATGCTTGAGCTTGAAATACGCGCTGACACTGCTACTTTGCCAGTCTCATGGAGACGAATGCTTTTTTGAAATTCATGTCTTTGTATGTCGTTTTGTTTTGTAAATTTATTTGTAACTATTTGATGTAAAGACAATAAATTGATTATCTATCTATTTATCTAAGCAATAAAATGTTTTCACACAGTACGTGGGGCCTACGTGATTGGTATCGTCGACTGATTAGCTCAGGGTCGCTGTTGTTTTGCAAAAGCCCAGGGGCTAAAGTGAATTTTTTTGTAGTACTGGCTCTTTTCATGCAACATACTACAAGGCTTGTCAATTAACAGATTTATAATGACGATGATTCAAAAGAATTCATCATTGTAAATGATTTGCTGAATGTCGTCTGTACCTAATCTCCAACGGCATCGGTGACTTAGGAATCACTGTTGTCGTTGTTGATTTGTTACCTACGTACCCACTAGTAACCAAGGCCTAAAGCGTACAGAAAGCCCAAATGGACAGGAATGGACTGGTCAACAACCGAACGGCAGCCGTTTGAAACAAAAAGCGAACATCAAATGAAAGTAAAAAAGGAAAGACCTCTCTCCCCTCTCTCTCCCAAAAAAAAAAAATAAAAAAAAGGGGGAGAAGAAAGCATTTAGACGATAAAAGTTGCACTGTTATTTGAAATAAAATGCAATTACATAATCATTATGTTAGATTTACAAAGAAACAGCTGGTTAATGCAGCTTCCCGTAACTCAAACTCAAAAGCAAAAAAAGAGATAAACCTTAATTGCCAGCAAAAAGAAGAAAAAAAAATGGAATCATTTTTTTTTTTCATGTAAACGCGATTGAAAAAAAAAAGGCATCCAAAAAAAAAACCTTACATTTTATGTTGGCATATTTTTATTGTAATTTTTTCTTTCCCTCATTTGTTAATATGATATTATTACGGCAAATTTTGTCATGGCTTGGTTAAAAGCTACATATCTGGCCATTTCTTCGTACCCTTAATCTGCTCGCCAGAGCAAAGAATGGGAAATCCTAGGGTAGCACTGTCCGCAGAGTATTCAAACGCCAATATTGGTTATTTGATTTTGGTTTACCACAAAAGCTGTGGCTACTTTGGCAAACTGCTATGCTCGGAGCTTTTAGATTATGACGCTACTTCATCGAGGCCTAGCTGAAATAGGCTCTGTTAAGTGCCTATCACTGGAATGAAAAAGGTGACGCAGGCCGTCTAGTAACTAGAACAACAGAGTATTAATACCTAAATCTGGTATAATGGGTTAAATTAATTTTTTTTTTAATTCTGTTCTGCGCTGGTTCCAAGATATTTAGGTATTAATCAAGATTTATCCCTGATTGCTGTCTCTGTAAGTATGTAGTTAGGGTGGTAATTTCAAGCAATTCGCTGTTGACTCAAGCAAACAGAAAGCTGTTTATATATATAATTTTTTACGCCGAATGGAAAAAGCCAGGTATTACTAGAAAAGTGAAAATTGTAACAGGTGCTTCAACAAATATTATATTGGATATTATATAGAGCACACCAAAATAGTGATTTATCATTAATCATCATCTCTTGAAAACTGGAGTTTTGGGGTACTCTACTGCTACCTGCGGCACAAACAACAATTATTAAAAGCGAAAAAAAATTTCTGGCGCCATAATCATCGTGGTTGCAAAGTCAATCAGAGATCATGAACTTTGGAGACACTAAGATATGTATGTGTCAACCGTAGAAACAACCGCAAATAGGTAATGTTGCCAGGGTCTAGACCGTATTATATCTGGGTATTCTCGACTAGGGTTATTTCACTTTTCAAAAGAAAATACTTTGAAAGAGGTTTCGAGAATTGCAAGGTGTCGATAAGAAAAAAAAAAGAAGGAAAGTCACCAGAAATTTTATTTTAATAGATAGTCAGTCCATTTCATGGACTCAGAACCTACGACTCAGTATTGTATATTTATTTTGGAGCATGGATGTGATTCTTTCTTAGATAACCTTAACTGATGGTCCATATCAGCGCTCTATTTGCAAAAAGAAAAGTTGATTGTTGAGCGCCCTCAGATTGGACTAAGCCTACTCTACATGTTTTCCGTCTGCACATACGTCCTTGATATGTTAAAAATCTGCCGCGGTAGCTATCTTGGTCGGTATTATTTGATGGCAGTGTAGCTATGAGGGTTTAAAAGCCTATTAAGACAAAAAGGGATTAAGGTTGTTGATATTTATTATATAGAACAATCCTTGAAATAATTTAGAAGAGAGGCCAGCAATCATTCATCCAATAACTACCACTGACACATGTACGTTAAGAAAGTCTCGACACTTCGAAACTCGTGAGAGTCTCATTGGAGACTTTACAGGAAGGGGAAGAAAACGAAACATGATACAGTACTTGACATGGCGACTTTTGAACTGTGAAGTTTCTAAAAGTACACGGCAGCTACATACTGGGCGTAAGTCTAGGATATGGAAAGCAGGTCAAGAAAAAAGAACTTGTCAAAAATAAAACGGAAGAGTCAAGACCGAAAAATTATGTTCTTGATAACTAGATCTTAACCACAAAACACATCTACACCCACAGCCGAATTGTGGTTACTAAAAATTGCTTTTTCTTTCTCGGCTGAATAAAATGCAGGGTACGTGTTGAGGGTACCTGATAAAAACATGATTTTTTTGAACTTTCATGCAAACCCCAAATCACTCACATCTTTTTAAATCGCTGGCTCAAAAAAGAAATGCGAAAATTGATTTTTTTTTTTTTTGGGGGTGTGTATTTTTGTATATATTTGAGAATCCTCAATGATCCAGCAGCGCAGCAGCGGCAGTTGCATCTAATATTTTTTTATGGTATTTGACAGATGAAAAAAAAAAAAAAAAAAGTAATTTTTTTTTCTTCGCTTTGCCAGGCCCTTTCAGGTTTCCTCCGGCTCCTCCAGCGTATATATATATATATTTAAATCAATTCCCTTGCCTCAGTCCTCTTTTGTTTCTTTTACAATTCGCTTTGCAAGTCTTTTTTTTTCAATCATCCCGCTCAATAATTTTTTTTTTCTTCCTAGCTTTCTTTTCCAACTCTTTCGTCCAATACCAGTAAAAAGGCTTTGTATTTTTGTTTTTTTGACTTTGATTTTTTTTTTTTTACCATGACATCCATTCTCGCCAACCCAAACACAAACTACTTTGACCCCCAGGCAACGCCGCGAAACTCTGACTTTGCATTGCCGAGCTTTGCTAACCTCACATCTACTATTGGCACCGGCCACAGTACGTCGTTTACCAACTCCAGCTATACAAACGCACCGCAACTACACAATCAACCCCTTTCGCAACCTCCTCTCCAACATCATCTCCAACAGCACCAGCACCAGCCACAGCCACAGCCCCAACCCCAACTCCCAATCCAGCACCAGCATCTCCCCCAACCGCATCACATCACTCCTCCGCCGCCTCCACCAGCACATACGCATCCCTCTTCTGCTGGCAACTATACACTCTACGTTGACGAGGCTTTTCTGGAACGCATTAGTGAAGTTATCGACACAGCATCTCATCTTTACCACGTTGCGTCCAATTTTTCGAAAAACGACGTTGCTCTTAAAGCCTCCAAGGACTATCAGATCAGTCACCCTATTTCAGTACAGAAACTCCAGATTTTGTCGCATCGATGCAAGGCCGCGTCCGAGGTCCTTGATTATTGGATTGGAAAGCAGATTCAGCTGGAACAGCAACAACAGCACCAGCACCATCAGTCTTTGAACTCTTCTCCGGTACTACATCCTGCAGCATCGCTGATTTCTACTCCTGCACTAGCTGCGGCGCCAGCGCCCAGTATGGCGCCTATCCCAGCGTCGATTGTGCCACCTCCCTCTGTGGCAGTGGGCGCACGAAAGCACAGTCGCAAGCGTAACCGTAGCATAGACGATACGGTGTGTCGGCACTGTGGCACGTCCGAGACGCCCGAATGGCGCCGTGGGCCTGATGGCGCACGTACGTTGTGCAACGCCTGTGGCCTTTACCATGCTAAAATGGTCAAGAAACAAGGCACCAAAATTGCTGCTGAGACCATTCGGCGGCGGCGCAACAGTTCGGTCTCGTCGACGGCCAGTGCGACCAACGGCACTGCCTTGACTGTCCCCCCTGCTAATGGTAGCAACTCTGGCGGTAACAGCAGCTTTGTTGGAAGAGCCACTGTCAATAATGCAATTGGCACTGGTGGCAGATTGAGTCGACCCGGGAGCATCAGTGAAACCAGTGACAACGGCCGGTCTGAGAGTTCTGATAGCACTGTTTCGTATCTCGGCGGCTTTACACCGGCGAACCGGCAATAATGACTTTATTTTATTCAAAAAAAAAAAAAACATATACCACGATAAATACGCAAGCCAAACCAGCTGGCCGCCGGACCTCATGAATTATCCAAACAAAATTAAAAGAAAACAGTACATTACTGTAGCCTGGTTTTACCCTTCATTTCTCTTTTTTTTTTTTTTTACGCTACCCGTTCATCATGACCTCAAGTTGAAGGGATAGTCACTACTACCAGTTAAAAGTTTTTTTTTATTATCGCTGTTATTATTGTCATTATCATTGTTATTTAAATTATTATTAGTTTTTTTTAAATTCATGGCATAGTGTTATTACTTCTTTTTCTATTATAGAAATAGTTGGTAGACTTCAATCGCTGGTATTTGTTTTATTGGAAAAGAAAAGCGTCTTGAAGTTGAGGTTTGTCACAAAGTTGATGTTTTAAGGTTAGTACGTGAGCAAGATCTTTTTGAAGTGCAGACCGAAAGAGGTTTTTCGTAAATACCAAAGACACGAAACATAAAGAATGTATATATACTACCCATTTGCTTCGCCCCAATAGCTAAAGTGGACACCATCATTTACTCACCTAGTGTCATCGCCACTGTCTAAAAAAATCTTTTGAACTGTATGAATGGCTGATCAAGACCTCTGAGTCAGTTCAACATTGAGTAGTCTCTCAGTCTCTCTGGCAACCAGTGGTCAAAATTCAAGCTCCAAAAAACACAAATAAAAACCAAAAAGTAAAATTTTCAAAAAGTGAAATAATAAAAAGAACTGAAATAATTATGGCACTGCTATTGTATGCGCACACTTAATCACGCAGCCTAGATTTTCATAAGCCCACTAGGGTAGTATTTTCAACCGCCGTTTCCTGACTTCTAAAAACACCCATAGGAAAGTTCCTGACGAAGAGTCAGCTAAACAGTGCCTGTGTGGCTTTAATCAAATTTCGTGTTAATCCCAGAATCAGCAGTTGTACTTGGTTCCTAACAACGACCGTTGCGGTTATTATTGCTCGGGTCCTGCCAGGAACAATCTGTTACATAGATATCGTCAACAGCGACTATCACACATAGGCGCATATTATGCGTACCTTGTATAAAATACAGTTTCTTGCAAATTGCTGTCAACATCTTGCAAAAACAACGCGCAAGATCTGTGTGTACTAGTTTCTCTCTCTCACTCTAGTAACACATTCTAGGCAAGATATACTTTAACTACTACCCCATTTGATATACTGCAGGTGCAATTCTCTTGATAATGGAGCAAAGGGGCTTTGCCAGTATTGCTTTACACTATAGCCATACTACAAAAAGGTGCCGTAAACATCGCTAGTGGGTACGTGAAACTTGATTTCTGGCGCTGCCCTGGGGTACTGGCCAGATGAGTAAGACACATCCGCGTTCCTCAGAGTTAGTATGTACAGAATAACCGGCTTCAAGGACTTTACAAATTTAATGATCGGAAGGAAGATACGCGACAAAATATATGTGCTAGTACCAGGTAATTTATCAAACTACTTTCAAACAATTTTTTTTTTTTTTTTTAACTTAAATTGTAAACAAACAAACCACTTTATTATCAACGCCATATACAAACTTATACTCTAAAAATTATATATTTCTAATGAGAAAAAGTAAAAAAGTAAACATGTTCAAAAAAAAAATCATGTTTTCCTTTTATTTTGAACTTATAGTTTGGTCAGAATTTGGACTGCTGAACCGGTTGGTGGGATCCCAAATTAACCATTCTAGCGGCTCGGACGGTCTTGTCATTTAAAACGGGTATCCGCATTCGCTTTCTTGAATACTTTTTTTATCTGGACTAATTCATGTTCACACCGTTCAAATCTTAATCTTCTTGGCGTAATATTCAGTAAAGTCAAAGCTTCGATCTCAGTCCTCCTTGTCTTCTTCGGACTGCACCTTTTCGATTCTCTTCCACCAAAACAGAATTTGCTTCAAAAAGTGATACCTCTCCAGTGATTTCAAAATCTCCTTTTTTTTCTTTCTGCGTCTTTTGTAAAGCGCTGATGTAGAATAATTTCCCTCATCTGGCTCAATCACTGACTCCTCTTGCACAGGATCCTCGGGCGTGACAATATCATGACGCATTTGTCTTCTGTACTTGCCCAATGCAACATCTGGATTATTTTCTAATAATTCACATCTTTTTCAACCTTCTATAATAATTTTAGATTTGTATGTCTTTTTTCTAATTCCCCTATAGGTCTCAAAAAAGCGTGTCTCGGTGGGGCTCAACTCAGCACAATAATGTGAAAAATATGCCTTCTATACAAAGTTTTTGTGTTAGTAAAACAAAATTTGTTGAAAGAATAAAGAACATTAGTCATATGAAAAGGGAAGTATAAAGGAATGATCTTCTGGCTGATAAATGTAGCTATAACTAGGTATGATGTGTGGGACAGATGTCCGTTTCAGTCTATTTTTATTTCAATTTTTTTTTTTTTTTTACTTTTGATGATGTTTTACAACAATCTGTGCCTAGAAGGTAGTCTGATCTATTACTCAGTACTAGCCTATATATAAATGATGGGACTGGAAGACCTGTCGGATATGTGATAAAAAACTTGCTCTCTGTGAACTTTGATTTGCAGCTGGTAGCGGCGGAAGAAAATGAATTGGCAAATTCACTTTCATGTCAAGTTTTCTTGTGAGACCCTAGAATAATGAATGAAATCGCTGGTGTGCTTAATAATGAGATTAAACAATCAGGGACACTGCAAATCTGCGATTTGTTCGCGATAATCCTCGATGATTTTCGGTCAGGCACATTTCAAGTGCCAGGAACCAGCAACGTCAGCAACAACACGAAGAGCACCACTAGTCACCAGATGCAATTCGATTTAATAGGGTTAGTATGTGGACTATTAAATAACAGTGAGAGTATATTGGTTGGATGAGATATGTCAAGTTAATTAAGCTAGAAATTTGTTCTTTGTTAAAAAAGAAAATTGTAATTTAGACTATAAGGACTACTACATTAATCAATATTTGTTGAGTAACTGCCGTTGTTAATATTTCAGATCGATAAAGACTGTTACTGGTGTTAAGCTTGAGTAGATCTTACGGTATGTATAATAAAGATAGTTGAAAAAAAAAATTACCACACCTGGCTCTGTCATACTATGTGACCAAAAGAATCTGCCACATCATCCATTATAGCCTTTCTATTATAGTACTTGATACTAGAAATTAATGCTATGGTACATTTATAGTATATTGCTACAGAATTGATTTTCATGGGTCTTATTTTTTATATAGTAAGTTGGATACAGCCCAAGCTTTGTTTGTCTCAATAGCGGAAACCGATAGCAGCTCCCGGTATTCCAATCTCTTAAAAGTTAATTAGCCACTCTGATAAAAGCATCTGTCTCGGCACTACTTGTCAGCCTGGTCCCCATAACTTCAATTAAGGCCTGTGCTGCTATCTGTGCATATCCCTGGGTATGGAGTTTTAGAATTCAAAGCCGCTATCGCGCCGTGTGACTTTAAATACGGGATTGAAAGTAGCTGCCACTTTTTTTTTTCTGGACAAGGATGAACCCAAAACTGCAATGACGACCAATATATATGTTATATTCATGTATATATATATATATATATACTAGCGGCAAAAGCAACAATTGAGGGTGCATTTGTTGCAGAAAGTTGTATAACGAGGTGTTTTGAGTATCTTTTGCCACGTAGAATTGAAAAAGTTAAAACTTTTGGCATTTCTGATTCTGTGAATCTGAGGTAACCTCTATTCCGGTCAGGGCCAGTGGCCAAGACGCATCACTAGAAACTGGACTTGAAGAGATTGACCGATAGCGTCAATGAATGGCTGTCGTTCAGGTTTCTAAAAAACTTTGAATCTTATGTAATATACTTTTTTTTTTTCTCTTGATGTTTTGGGTTGTTATCAGTGAGACCTGCTAGGGCTATCGTTGGTATTTGCCATATTCGTTAAGATAAAAATGATCCAACACAAAGCTCAATAGAGCCTGTCTCTTAGTAGGCTGGCAACCCACCATTAAGATCGGCCCGGTAAAGCGCTCGGCCCGGAGATCGCCATATGAAATCCTTATTAGGTGCTCGGCAAACAGACAGTTATATGTCACAGACTAATATGACAGAAACACCCACTCCGGCTGCAACGGCAGGCATAGCACAGCAATGGTGACAGTGGGATATGGAGATTCCAGTGATAGCAGTCTGGAAAACCAGAGCTTACAGGCATTTGGCATGACGCTTCTGGATTTTTCAAGAACAAGATCAGGTACATGACTTGGTCTGTCAGTGCCGTAGCAATAAAACTCGAGCTGTAGATGCTAGTTGAGAAATGGGAACATTGAAGATTATGGATATCCTCCGGAAGTCACAAACCAGGAAAGCAGAATCAGAAATAAAATAAATTTTGAAAACTAAAAAAAAAATTTTTTGACTTCTCCAATATGTCAAGGTAGATTATAGATATTAGAGAGCTACGTTATCCCAGCATTCAATCAAACTGTCAAAGATTTACAGCTAGATATCATATGCCTTTCTACCTAACTTTTTTCTCCAATTTTGTTTTCTCCAGACTTTACCCCATCCATTCTTTTTCATAAGCCCCTTACTAAACCCTGTAATTACTAGCATGCCCAATGAAGCTTTGCCCTGCCCATCGTCGGCAGTATCTGCTTCTGGCAGCCGCCCACGCTTTTCACGTTCGCTCACAGAGTCTTGCGTCGTTCAAAGTCACGCTATCAGTTCATCATCTGAATCTTCCTCAGCTGACGAAGCCGGATCCGATTGCGAGGGTGATAGATACTTTCTCAGTCCACCTCAGCCTTACGACCCTCACAACCAGCCCTCCGATCGCGTAACAAGCGGTTCGTTTCTGACTCCAGACGTCGATGCCAGCGCCACATTGCCTAATCGCAAGAAAAAACACAAAAACTCGACCGCAACTACTGCATCGTCGCTTGCAGACTCGCTCACAATAAGCACCAACAGGAACCTTGGAACACTCCCTAACTTCAACCTGCGTTCGCCACGCCCGTCACTCTCGCGCCTAAACTCGAGACACTCGCTTTCAAGACCAGCAGCGAAAGCTGCCAGTCGTAGCATCAACAACATTACAGACTTAGATTTGAACAGTGCAGGTCAGCAGGGCAGCATATCCACGTCGACATACCTGGGTCTATCTTCTCCTCTCTCACATAATTCCAACACAACCGCTACTGCTCCATCTGGCCCAGCAAACGGTCCCGAAAATACGGTCGCATTTTTACGACGTCATAATTCGCACGTGACATATGGATCTCTTGACCACACTGGCAACCAGTCAAATGGTTTCGAAGGCTCACAAGACAAGGTCAGCGAGAATGACTATGTCTTTATAAGCGATAAAGGTAGCGATACGCGACGGTTTTACGATGACTTCACGACCATTGACTGGATTCGCGACACAATTAACGATTCCACTCGTCGCACATTCATCCACTCACAGCCTGGCATCCGCGGCAAGCTCAACATGTGGTTCGACGCGTGTCAGGGCTGGATTCTCATCACGATCATTGCATTTTCATTTGCTGTGCTCGCTTTTGCAATTAACCAGTTTGAAACTCTGCTGTTTGATCTCAAGCAGGGTATATGTCGTCCGCGCCCGTTTGCGCGCTATTCGATGTGCTGTGCAACAAGCGAGGATATTGGCAGCACCGAGCAGTGTGACGACTGGCTATCTTGGGGCGACATTTTTGGCGTTGGTGGGTGGAAGATTGATTTTGCTGTGTACTTTGTTTTCACAATTACGCTGGCTATGCTCGCCTGTGTGCTGACATTGCGTACTAAAAGCACAAGTTATGTATCGCCGCTGCCCTCAGCAGAACCACCCATCTTCGCTCGATCTGGAGAAGGGGCCGAAGCTACTGAAGACTCTACGCTTCTTTCTCATAGCACACGCATTGCTGTTTCTACAGACAAAGCACCTCCTGCATCTCATGTCATTTACAGTGCGTACGGCTCTGGCGTCCCCGAAGTCAAGACAATTCTCTCTGGCTTTGTTATTCGCAAGTTTCTCGGCACCCACACTCTCTTTCACAAATCTATTGGCCTTGTACTATCTATTGCATCTGGAATGTCTCTTGGAAAAGAGGGCCCGTTCGTGCATCTTGCGACCTGCGTAGGTAACATTTCTTGTAGACTGTTTCCGAAATACGCACAGAATGACCTGAAGCGCAGGCAGATTCTGTCAGCGGCATCTTCTGCAGGTGTAGCACTTGCTTTTGGGTCACCGCTTGGAGGTGTACTCTTTTCTCTTGAAGAGGTCAGTTACTATTTCCTCCCGCACCAGCTCTTCCGCATTTTCTTTTGTGCCATGATTTCTTCGCTCTTCCTCAAGTTTTTGGATCCTTACAAAACAGGAAAGATTGTACTATTTACTGTAGACTACAAACATGATTGGCATGCCTGGGAGCTCATCAACTTCATTTTTCTTGGTGTTTGTGGCGGTCTTTTTGGCGCATCATTTTGCAAGTTCACAATGTACTGGGGCAACGTCCGCAAAAAGTACATCCAGAATCACCCAAAACTGGAGGTATTTTTTATTGCTGTGATTACCGCTTGTTTAACTATAGGAAACGAGTACACGCGCTCTTCTATTTCAGAATTGTTGCTTAGTCTTACAAGCCCGTGCTTGGGTAAGGATGCGGATCAGATAGACTCAAATCCGCTTTGCCCGGTACTCAATACGGATTTATCAGTTATTGGGCCGCTGGTGTACGCGCTAGTAGTCAAGATTTTTCTCACGGCAATCACGTTTGGTATTAAAGTACCTGCAGGCATTTATGTGCCGTTGATGGTTATTGGAGCACTATTTGGAAGACTCACGGGAATCATGGTTCAGTATCTTGCGGCCACAACAGGGCTTTTTGATCTCGGAGGTCATTTTAACCACATGCTACGCACATCAGTCGACATTCCTGGGACGTACGCAATGGCTGGTGCGGGTGCCTTCATGGCCGGTGTAACCCGTATGAACGTCACGCTCGCAGTTATCCTATTTGAACTCACTGGGTCTTTGGATTACGTTTTGCCGTTTTCAATTGCAATCCTGATTTCCAACTGGGTCGCAAATGCAATTGAGCCGCGGTCGCTTTACGAGCTGCTGATTGTGAAGAACAACTTTCCGTATTTAGACAACCGTCTTAAGATTTCCTTCGATAACTCTACACTTGCTGACTTGATCACCACAGTGGACAGCCGCGATATCCTTCCGTCAAGAGGAGAGATCAGTGCCGCTCGTCTTGTGGAGATTCTTGCGCGACTACATGGACGTGGTGAGCTGGACGGCTGTGTACCGCTTGTGACGCCCGCAGGCGTACTTGTAGGACTTATCTCTGCGCCTGAGCTCGAATTCGCGCTTGACAAAGTTAAAGAGCAGCTTCCAATGACGGACTCTGTAGAGGCAGAGGAGTCGATTCTTGCACAAACGCTTATCGACGTGACCCCTGGCGGCAGCGGCGGTTCCAAGAGCAACACTGTATATGATTTCTCACCATATATCGATTATGCGCCGCTTGCGCTTGACCTTCATTCGCCTTTGGCACTGGTGCAGATGGTTTTCACCAAGCTTGGCTCTCGTGTCATTTGCGTGACTGGCGAGGGCCGTTTTGCGGGTCTCTTGCATAAAAAGAAGTTCATCGACTTTTGTCATAAGTGGAGCAAAGAACATCCTAAATAATAACCAGGGCCAGATATTACAAGGCAATGCGTTATTTGTGGACTTATATCAGTATCAGCATGACTACTATTGCTAGGACCCTAGCGGCTTGGTCTTCGAACTGCAAGTTTTATTCCTCTTATTATCTTCTATTTAACTCGTTGGGTTTCTCTTTTTTTTCTCTTTTTTTTTTTGACTTATTTGTTCTAAACTACTACACACTCTTTCCCTATAACAACCAATTTTGTTTGTATTCAGATTATATCCCACTTGTTCATAAATTTAGCATGTAAGCATCAACAAGTATTACTTTAGATGGTACAATAATAATAACAACAAAAAAAAAAAATAGCAATGATGATCATAATAAAAGCAATAAAATATAGCTGCCCAGCAAAGCAAGTGTCTCTATATCTAAAGATTAAACCTAATCTCTAGTGAGCTTGCAGGTCCAGCCCGAGGTGGTTTTATCAAGGAGAGGCAGCGAGGCACCAAGGCACCAACCAAGCTCATTGTTCTTGATCTTTTTGGCAATGCGAACCTCACGGGAGACGGGGATATCGTAACCAGTATGCAAGATAGCAAGCATGTAGCTAAGATCACCACACCATTGAGGGTTCTCTTCAAGCTCCTTGACAGCACCGTCAATAGCACGGAAGGAGTCGTAGGATTCCTTGCCAGCACAGACCTTCTTACCAAGATCCTTAAGATCGTCAATGTTGAAGCTTGAGGGCATACCCAAGGGGAAAGTGCGGTCGTAAAAGTACGAAATAACATACAAGTCGCTGTCAGACAGGAATGAGTCGACCAGAGAGGGCTGGTGAATACCGTTAAACGAGCAGGGCTCGACCTTACAGTCGGCTTCTTTGTTAAGCATGGTCTCGGCAATCTTCTGGCACTGCATCATCGATGGCTCCTTGGGACCAACAAAATCAACAGAGTACTCCTTTTCATCAACAATGACCTTGACGCCAGAAAGCTTTCCGCCGGGCGGGAGACAAGGATTTATCAGAGGACTGGTGGTAACGGACGAGCCAGCCTTCAAGTAAGTCTGAACGATGCTCGAGTACATAGTTTCTCTGGCGACATTGAGACCATAGCCGAGGTGCGAGTGCTGGTAAAGGGTGTAGTGGTTGTTACCAAACTGCAAATCGTACTTGTGATCACCCTCAGGAACCTTCTGGTGGGCCTCCGCAAAAGTGGGCTCAAAAACAATCTGAGTAGAACCACCACCAAGATCAAAGACAGCAGCCGTGGGGGGTCTATGGGTAGAACCCTTGCCAGGGACAATGTTACCCAAAAGGTAGTTGACAGTAACCCAAGCATAAGCGCCCTCATCAGCACCACTAAGCATAGCAACACCATTGTTCTCCTTGGAAACAACAGCAAAAGGATATTCGGTCTCGAGATGAGTGCGAACAGCCTCAAGGATAGCAGCAGACTTCTCCTCACCAATCAGTCTAAGACCAGCAGTGGCCTTGACAGCAATGGGAGTACACTTCTGAGAGTCTTTGGGAACAGTCTCAAGCGCAAGCTTGAGCAGAGGGTCGAGGGACTTGGCCGCAGCTTCGGGATCAGCCTTATAAGACGAGAGGCCGGGCTCAAGCATTTTAAACTCCTCCTTGACAAGACGAGGGCTAGCCTGACAGTTGTTGAAATGGTAGACATGGACACGAGAACCAGAAGAACCGGCGTCAATCATAATCACATATTGGTTGACGGGGCTGACACCGTCGTGCGATTTGGAGCATTCAAAAGAGTTAGTCGAGTCGTCGGCACTGGCCTCGGCAGTCTTAGAACCGGTGGCTTTGTGGAGGGCCGAAGAGTTAACCAGATCATAGGGAGTATTAGAAGAAATTATGAGGTAGAGAATAACGAGAGTAGCAATGGCACAGATAGTAATAATCCGGCCGGACTTTGATGAAACAGAAGGCTTCATCATTTTGACTTACTGTTGACGCGTGCAGTAACAAGTGGGAAGAAAGGAGAAAGAGACCTTCAAATAAGCAAAAATAAAGGGTTTTAAATTGTTTCTATTTGGCGCTGAAATTTTTTCATAGAAAAGGACAAGTGTGAAATATGACGTCACGTGGATCTATTTGAATAAAGTTACTGAGAGCAGGATAACTATCCACTATGCCGACAAGGTTAGGGAGCAAAGGTCGGAAGATAATGAAATAATGTTAAAGATAACAATCTGAACAATCGGAGATCACCAGTAAAATATTCCTGGTAGTACCTGTTAAGATTCACACTAGAGTGAGTAAATCACAAAATGCTTTTTGGTTAAGAATATCGGGCCATACATGCAAGGTTCATACTTTTCTTCATTTAAGATACGAGATCTATTTTCATTGTGCTATTCAGGGTCTTGCATTTTATGTAAAGCGGAGAATAAATAATAATAATAATACTACTAATAAATCCGTTTATTGTCTTGATATCTAAAAGTTACAAAATAAAAGCAACTAAATAAAATAACAAAAATATGAAAAGAAGATATTTAATTCTGAAACATCTGCCTCGGCGAGGCTAGTCAATCAACTGTCCCAATGAGTACGTCCTTGGGGTTTTGTCATTCGATGGCGCTGAATTTTCCACGATCTATAGATGATGATGGGCTTTAAACATTACATGAATTACAAGCACACAGGACTTTGGCTGGTATCTGCAACACCTAAAATTTTGTTTTCCCTCAACAGTAAACAAAGATTGTTTTTACTCTATTTGAGAAATCTTGTTTAACAATAAAAACTCTAGAATGCTAGAACTTTTGTTACTTTAGTTTTTATGTGTTTAATTTGAAGAGAACTTAGAGAGCCTTTAGAATCTTACTTGATTTCAAAGGGGTTTTTTAAGAAGGAACAAATTCATTCTTACGTATAATTTGGATTTCCGACTGGCGTGCTAGGTTGGTCTAATCTAATGTTGAGGATGACAAGAGCTCTGTTGTTAACGCAGACACGCTACTATCGATCTCAGCATGGCTACCCCCGACTATGAGACTCTTTGAGCTCTATGAAGGTCTTTACTGGGGCAGCGGTTTGTTGTTGTTGTTGCTGTTTCTTATCCCACCAAGTACGCTCTTCAATACAAGCACCTTGGTTGCAACCGCAAGACAAATGGTGCGTGGTGTCAGTCTGGTAGTCCTGCATAATTAGGTTTGGGTGGTGGGATGTAATAGTAGCATTGGGCTTTGCTGGCTGACGAGGAATATAAATATTGTTGCATATGTTTAACAAGGATGCGGAATCCATTTTGACAGTGGTAATAGAGTATAGCTAGTGTTCAAAAATTGTTGATATTAAAAAAGATGATTCAAAAATGAAAATATATATATATTTACTAATTACAGTTCATTTAGAAATTATGTGTAAAAATTAAAGCTACAGCCCAGATTTTATAAACAGTCTGTTTGTAATTCCTGGAAAAGGACTATATCTGACATCTTATGTGTTTATTTTAGAAAACCTGCCGACATACAACCCTATAATCGTCATGAACTTAATAGCATACTAAAAGTCACAAGACTATCGAAAACAGCGGCATTGTACTAACTCTTGTTTGTTTTCCAAAAAAATAAAAAATCTCGTACCAAACCTTAGTGACAAGACAGAGCTCTAGAATTTGAAGCGGGGACTCTTACAATCGAACCCTGAATTGAATGCACTATATTTAGCAATGTAAGATATGTACATATATATACTGTATAGTATATGGCGACCTATATAATATATATATATATATGTATTACGTAAAAGCTCTTGAGCTAGAAACCCTCTATGGGTTCACTCTTATTATCTCTAGCTCAATAAACAAGGCTCATTTTTCTTATAGAGACAATTTAGTGACGTACAAGATGTACTTGCTTTTATTTGTTGCTAATATTAAAGCCCGTTATAAAAAACGTAAGGTTAACTTGAAAGTGCAGTTTATCCCAACTCACCTTTCATTACTTTCTCAATGGCAAGTCCTTCAGGTAGAAAACGAGCTACTCACACTGTTTTCATTGCATACATTTATTACCATGCAATTGAAACTGTCAAAATATTCACCTCGTCAACATTCTTACACTTTTTTTTCTTCTGCTTTAGATTAATAACAACTACGCATTTTCGCTTTTGCTCACAGGAACAGAATGGGGATTCAGCTCTCCTTCACATGAATAGCACATAAATCTTGCAAAATAAATTTAACCATATTGTCAATCTTGAACACAGAAGTATCTTTATTATACCAAACATTCATTTAATCAAATTCCAATCTTTATTTTTTTACTCAAAATCTTAGGAAGTGGATCTGACTACTACTCCATAAAAGCTGCAATTGAAAAATCTCCTAAGACTCCATTGACATCAACTTGATGTACATTTTCTGAAGCTATAAATGAAAGCACTGTTAGTAGCTTTGTTACTTCTAGTACAACGCACTTTGAAAAAACAAAATATGTTTATATAATACCTGCTGCTCCATTCGTTCATTCACGTAGCTGGAAAATATTAACGCTTTTTCGCACCATCTTGCAGCTTTTTGGCTTTGTTTCAATCTTATAAAAAACTCATTATAAATATCCAACTGCATAGAAGAATGTGGGATTATATTTACTTACTGCTTCTGATAGACACCGTGGTTCCAGCAAGCTGTGGCTAGAATTGTTGTTAAATCACCTCTAAAAATATATACACAAACTTGATCATACCAATCCATTGAACTTCGTGAACGGGATATTTAGAAGTCTATCATTTCGTTAGCTTGATTCGTTCTAGTAGGATGACTCTAATAATACTTAACTTTCGCAATGCCAAACCTTCCTTCAGTTGGCCAATAATTTCTTCACAAAGGTGCTCTCTGTTTGGCAGTGATAAGCCCATGATTATTCTGACCCACTTCACGGTCATCTCTAAGCTGGTTTTTTGTGAGTAAATTCCTTCTTTGATGACAATCTGGAGCGCTTCTATGACTGTCTCTCGGGGGCAATTTCTGTCACTTAAAAGCAGATCAATTCCACACTCAATGATTTTGCTTTCTTCTTGATGTTCATTCAAATCTTTTACCAGCTGTTTTATTAAGTCCCATTCTTTCAATTTCAGTGTACTCTCCAGGTTATACAGCATGAGCTTTTCTTGAAAGCCTTTAGGTACATCATCATGAACCAAACTTGTCAATTTTTCTTCCTCATTTGCAAGCTTTTGTATTTTTTTGTAGCAAGTCTAAAATAAAATAGATGTTAATATGTGTGAACTTTGATAATTCTGAGTACAATTTACGAACCAATGTTTGCGATTCAGATAAGCTATCTTCGTTTGCTAATTTTCGCAGGTTGTAAATCATTAGCGTTTTAGAATACATTTTCCACTTTTGAACTTCCTCATATTGAATGCCAAACTCCATATTTTCAGAAATCATATCAATCC
>JAJMRT010000253.1:0-32933 GCA_030558065.1 Geotrichum phurueaensis | reverse complement strand
AAAAAAAAAAAAAAAAAAAAAAAAAAAAAAAAAAAAAAAAAAAAAAAAAAAAAAAAAAAAAAAAAAAAAAAAAAAAAAAAAAAAAAAAAAAAAAAAAAAAAAAAAAAAAAAAAAAAAAAAAAAAAATTCGGCATATAATTACAGAATATTACCAGAAAATAAACCTGTCATTTTAGTCGTAATAATAACAGGGCTTGCGAAACTTGTCGAAACCAAAGCAACATTATTTTTTTTTTCTTCTTTGGTAACGCTCCTGTTTATTTTTAACGTAAAACAAGTTGTTGCTGAATTACAAGTTCTGCTATTAAAAAAAAAAAAAAAGTTTTCTATGATTGTCATTTTTTTAAGTGTTCGATTATTTATCCGATACAAAAAAAAAATTTAATGTCATTAATATTTAATAATTTTAGATAATACTATGGTATGCGCTCAACGGAAATGTATATTTCGGAGCTTGTAAGAAAAACAACAACAAATTAATGCAAAATTGCAAAACAAAACAATGCAAGAGATAAACCAGGCAGAAGAAGTGCTGGTTTTAATAAATAAGTTTTCCGTGTGTCACACTGCAGCCAATAGAGGAATTTTTTCCCATCAATATTGCCGCTAGTTAACAAAACAGGAACGTGCAGCAGATAATCTTCTTTCTAGTTTACTCAATTGCGCGAACAAGAGCCCAGGCCGCACCAGCAGCAATGCCACCAGTCAAAAGCATCTGGAAACCGTTCACAAGAATCTTTTGCTTGGGGCAATCGTTGCCAAGCGACACAATAGTTTTCACAACACCAAAGATGAATAAAGTAATAGCCATGACAATCGCTGACACAATAAGACCCTGCTCAACAGTCTCAGTAAAGAAGTAAGGAATCAGCGGCACAAAGCCACCCAAAAAGTATGCAATGCCAATAGTCATGGCGGAGGTGAACTGACGGCCGTCAGCAGGCTCCTCAAGACCCTTTCCAAACCGAATAACAAAATCAATCATATCAGAAGGAGATTTCTCCATATCAGCAACCACGGCCTTAATGGTAGAAGATGAGAGGTTGTAGTCAGCAAGAATGTTTTCAACTTCGCTTGAGCTTGTTTCTGGAGAGTTTTTGAAAATAAGGCGCTCCTTTTCAACTTGGTTATCGTAGTACTCAGCCTCAGACTTGGCAGCAAGGTAACCGCCAAGACCCATGGAAATGGCGCCGGAGACAAGCTCGGCCAGACCACCAGTAATGACAAGACGAGAGTTACCAAGGCTACTAAGACCAGCAGTAAGGGCAAAGGGAACAGTGAGACCGTCAGAAAGACCAATAATAATGTCGGACATAACACGGGGGTTGACGAGTGATTGAGAAGAAGTGGAGTGAGCGGTAGAGGATGAACTGTCGGAAGTTGACGAGATAGAACGAGCGTCAATGTTATCATCATCCTTGTTTACGACGGTTTCGTAAGATCTGAACGTGGGTAGCAAAGCTTTTCTTTCGTCATCCTTGCTGTTGGGGAACAAGCTGTTTTTGATAGTAACGAGAACCATTTCTGTATAGTAGCAGTAAGTGGATATAATTTAAAGAATAAATGTTATTTTTGCGTGCTTGAAAGTCGAGTTAACGATATAGCGAGAAAAAAAAAGATATTATGAATAAACCAGAGGAAAGAGAACGAGTTTTATAGAAAGAAAAAAAAAGGGACAGGGCTTATTATGGGTAAAAAAAAAAAATTTAAGTTGAGCGGACACAACGCTGACTTGGGTCTGGAGATACTTGTGAGATACATTAGACCAAGACGCTGTGGTTGCTGCTACGAGGTTGGTTTCTAATTCAATAATCTGTAAAGCCTAAAAAACAAAAAAAAAAAAAAAAATTACTTGCAGTGACAATCATCATTTCAGGCCCTTGAGTTGCTGACGTTGAATATTGAATGCTCTTTCATCTGTTTGAAATGATTACTTCTGGATCTTTTTTTTTTTTTTCCTTTCTTTTCGTTATGCTTTAAAAAATCAAGAAAAAACCGAGTTCTGGATCTTTTGTCTCTGACAAATGTTGTAGAAAAAACAAACAAAAAAACAAGCTTATGAATCAAAAAATTTAAGACTTTTGCACAGTTACCTCTTTAGGGAGGGGTTTCTAAAAAGGGACGGCAGCCGTACTTTTTTATTTATTTTGCGTAATAACGATCAATCGCAGACTGACCAACAGGTGCAATGGAGAAAGATCAGAATGGCAAAAAGAAAAAAGAAAGGAAAGGCCCATCTCAAATATTGTCAATGTGCCAATGTTGCAATGAGAAAAGATGAAAAAAAGGATACATGGAGAGTTGTACCCCCTCCCCACCCAATTGATGATTTAAATGACTGCACTGTGATTGGCTATCACTAGCAGGTAATTAGTAATGGCAATTATTCTATTGGGCAACTCCCTGTTTGCTCTATACTTTATTTCTAATACACTCTCGCTTATTGGCTGGGAATTGAATAAGATTCTGTGCATGTGTGTTTCCTAACATGGAACCAAACTCCTTAAAAAAATGCAACGATTTGCATGTAATCTAAAACGCAGCTTAAATCAACGCTTTGTTGTTAATTGTCTGTTGTAGTGAAAATAAAATACAATAAATTACAATAAATTACAATAAAATAATAAAAGATTTAATGTTATTTTAGTGTCTGAGTTAGTCTGGATCATCTTTCCCCCTCAATGTCGAAAGCCCTCTAAGGGTTCAGTCCAAGCGCAATTCTTACCAGAATATTTGACATCAAATGTTTGCTTTTATTTTATATTATTTTATTTTATACTATTTTATGTTATTTTATATTATTTTATTTTATATTATTTTATTTTATTGCGACTGGCTTTAGCTAAACAAAGTTCTTACTACTCGGGATTTTGCATCATTCATAGCACATGATGAATCAACCATAACCACCCCCAAACAAAAAAAAAAAAAACAAACAAGACGTCACCATTATGAAAAAAAAAAGGTATTTGCATAGTGGAATGTAGATACATTCGCTAGACCCTGGAAGGAAGGGCATCTCTAGCAAGAGATACCTCTACCTTATCTATAATAACTACAAGCCCTGCTCGCTTCTTGTAAGCGAATGCTACATGCCAGGGCTTTTTTTGTTACAACAAAGATGCATCTGCTAACGCGGCCCAGTCAACTGGTATTGAGATCAACAAAAGAAAAAAAAATGCAGGTCTTTAAAATGCAAACAAACAAAAGGACTCCTGAATTGCTGACGTGGTTAATTCCTTTTTTTAGACTGCCCATATGGCTAGCCGCAAAGAATCAACCTTTCATGTGTCGATATCGCTTGTAGGGCATGATGGAAAATGGTATCTAGCTGGCAATTGTAAACATGATTTTGGAATCTATATCTTTTCATTAGGCTAAATTTTAATCCACTAGTGCAACAATGGTACCAATGTGGCCAAACAAACAAACAAAAAAAAAAAAAACACTTGCTAAGGTAATTTATGGATTTCTGATCATCTGCCACGTTAGTTCAAACTATAGTTTTTTGGACTCCTCGATTCTCCTCTACTTTTTGCTGACAATTGGCAGGATAGTGATTGGCCAAAGCCAATTTAAAGATGGGGACAAGTTCGGATGGCGCACAAGTCTTTATGGAAAGATCCGAAATGCATATCCGTTGTTTTTTTTTATGTATAGATATATTTTTTTTAAAAAAACAAATCATGTATTTATTATTATTATTTTTTTAAATATAAATTTGATCTTTAACAAATTCATCTTTAAGGCAACGGGCACTTTGTTTATTAATTATATAACCATTTAGAAATTTTTGAAACCTTTTGGCATAGAGAGTTCTCCCATAAGGAATAAAAGCCAAGGCTCAGCTACCTTTTTTTTCCTCTCAAGGGGGGTCAACTGCTCATTGTTTAAAACTTCATCTAAATCAAATAGATAAATCACATTAATATATAGTTTAACAGAGATTTTTGGTTTTAAATAAATAAAAAAATAATAAAAAAATAAACAATATATTGAATAATCATTATTAGTTACAGTTGAATGCTAAGGTTGACTTATAAGATCAGGTTTCAAATTTGCAAAAATCACAATGGTTTAATTTGAGATTGCTACATGCAACCAGTTCAAAAGAATACGCAAAAAAAAAAATGAAAAATTAACAATAAAAACTTTTACAAAAAAACTCACAATTTGCTGCTGGTTTCAATTTGCTCATCAAAATGGTACGAAAGCTTCTACTGTATCTATGTCTCACTGGGACAGGATATAAACTAAGTATTGTTTTGGCCATCAATCAATCGCGGCTTACCTTTCACCTCTTAAAAAAAATAAAGAAGGTAGGCCCAAAATTAAAGATGAAAAAGAAAGAAAAAAAATTTATATGTATAATACAGACAAGTTTGAAAATCATTTATTATTACTTGGAATTATCCCAATTTTGACACGCTTTAAAAAAAAAAAAGAAAATCAGCGTTGCTAGCTCTAATCCTCAGCACAAAAACCCCAGCAAATGTATTAATAGTGTGTCATCTAATATTTGTAGCAAAAAAAAAAAAAAAATAGGGGTTTCAAATTGAACCGGAAAAATAAGATTGAATAAAGTGCTGCGGCCCGTTTTCAAGAATCCACTGGCTACAGTAACCAATAAATTTCATCCCAGGGCCAGGTGGTCGTGAATAATCCTTGGCAGTAACTAAAACCTGAACTTACTTTGGGGTGCATTTCGTAAAAATGAAAAAAAAAAAAAAAAGGTCCAGAGGCTAGAGATCTCAGGATATTAAACGGTAATAAAATCACAACTCTTTTTCATTTGACATATTAGCACCTAGAGTAGCCAAGACAACTTTAATGCTTACTAAAATTTATTTCTTAAAAGATAAAACGAAAATAGTGTTTTTTTGGTGTTTTTTTTTTTTTTTTACCAATTGCCCATTTTTTGGTCTTAGTTCCTGAAGGGTTTGTATGGGTACTAAATTCTACCAGGATGTTAAAAAAATACATGTATGTGTAAATTACCTATCAAGTCAGTCAAAGTTTTGCAAAAAGTTCATGAATTTTTTTTTTTTTTGAATAATACCTAGGTCTTGATCTATTACTTTAATAGCGCTACCGACCCCCCCTTGAATATATACCAAATACTCTCATTAGCAGAAAGAAAATTCACTCAGAAACACAAAAACCTGACTAACAATCAGCAGCCCAAGTAAAACTTTTTTTTTTAATGAACTTTGCAGTTTGGATTTTGATAAAAAGTTGCGCTTCAGATTTTTTCCTGAGACAATTTGAGATTTCTACTTTTGCAGGAGAATGGTCCTTTGTAAATCGTAAGAAAAAGTCTGGTGTTTTTGATTTTTTGTGTCTACAGGTATCCAGACATACTACAATGAGCTCAAGTTTTATACAAGATTAATTCCTTCATGATATAAAAAAAATAGAATAGAAAACCTAACTAATAATAATACTGATGATGGAATACAGTAACATTACCGATAGTAATCATATAGGCCCAAGCCATTAACATATAATATTTCAACCACATTTTACTAGGACCTAGAAAGCTTAGATGTCTTATGCTGACAAAAAAAAAGAAGGGAGCTATGATAAAAACCTTCAGGCCAGCAAAAATAGAAACAAGAATTCTAGAATTTGAAAATAAGAAAGAAAAAAAAAGGGGGGAAGATAGGATTTTGTAAAACAGTAAAGAGTTATAAATATTAAAACGCTTAAATACCAATTGCAACTACAATAGCAGCGCGGCGTTGGGTCAATACCCAAATGCCTTTTTGAATAGGGTCAGCGAAAAAAACCTTAAATCCCGTTTTACTTTTCGTAGCTAAAAAAACTAATGTTTGTTCCTTTCAAAAAATAATATATTTTTTTCTTTCTACAAAGGAACCCTGCGGAAACTCTTCGGACCGTTCCGTCTATCTGATTCCGAGAATTTCTATAGTTTGCTTCTAGCTGTTCATATCATTGAATTTTTTACTTACGTCAGACTGATGGCAACTTGAGTGCCTGGGATCCAGTATACCAATTTGTCCCGACTTCTACATGCTATTGTTACAGGTAAACACCTGCACTACCACTCTTTCAGATAGAATTTTGTTAATGATTAAAGTACAGTTACTAATGACTATACAAAGAAAAAAAGTGAGTAATCAGATATGAACATGCCATGATTGGCTTAAACCAATGAGTGTGAATGGACCTGGTAATTCTTGCAGTTATGAACAAATGACCAGGCCCTTCAACAACTGGCGAGGCAGTAATCAGCCTAGCCAACAACCATTTTTTTATAGTTCAGAATTTTTTTTTTCTTTTTTTTTTGTAGTTTTCTTGCGGTTTTAATCACCTTTCACAAGTTTGTCAATTTTCTGATCTTCTATGCACCACACGTAATCAGGCGGGGAAAGTAATTTTAGGCCCAGGACTTCTTTTTTTTTTTTGAAGAATACTGTCAGTTAATAAGTAGAGCCAATTTCCCATGTCCAGGTTAAATGAATCACCAATCATTGTAACCTAGTTTTATTTGTTGAGTCTTGCCAATCGGCAAGAACAGATCTCCACAATTTGTATGCTAGGCTCCAAGCCGCCTGCCCAACAAGCCGGAGATTACCGTCAAATAGGCTAGAAGTAAAAAAAAAAAAAAAAAAGTTAGACTATTACTTCTATCTTTTTTTTCAATTTGTTTTAGCTGGTGAGACTCACGAGCCACTTAGATGGTCTTTGCCGCCAATGAACCGACTTTATTAGCATTGTTTTTTATTAGTAGCCCTCAAGGATAATGTTCTACCTGCTGGAAAAAAATGCAATAAACCATTATACTACTTTGCTTGAAACTAATCCTTATAGCTTTGCCTATCCCAACTGCGTACATAATATAATTGGCTCCTTAACAAGTATATATATAGTTTTGTTACCTTATTAACTAATAATTTGAAAATAATGAGTAAACCTTTTTTTTTTTTTTTTTTTTTTCAATTTTCATTGCAGTAGTATTTTTTTCCCCAAGTATTTTATCAGATTAGACAGCCTCTCATCACTATTATTGCACAATTTCTTACTGTGGACAAACCCCAGACAGCCCTTGACTAGAAAAGTCCATGGCAGGCCTGCCGCGCATCACGGCTTTGATATTCAATAGAGTGCCGGCTCCCAGCCCCTCAAACTTGCCCAGCGGATAATCAGCCCCACAAGCTTGGGATAATCTCCATTGTGCTGCAGCCCCTCTACCCTCAAGTGTACTTAGCGAGAGGCGTGTAGTTTCTGGTCAAATACAAAAAAGGTTGTTATTGAAATATTTTGCTACAAGATATTTTATAGCTAGGCTATCTTGAGACTTTCACAGTACTGCTGAGATGGTGCCAATGTTTTGATTTTTTTTTTTTTTTTTTTTTTTTTGATGATAGTAATTATAATAAATCTGTTTATTGTCCTAATATCTAAGAGTTATGAAATAACAAAAATATAAAAAGAAAACACTTAAGTCTGACCCATCTGCCTTGGCGAAGCTAGTCAAGCAACTGGCCCAGCGGCTACTTAGTTTTTTGTCATTCGATGATGCTGAATTCTCTACGGGTTTAGCCCGGATGTCAAGGGAAATCACTCAAGATCACCACTACAGTATAGGTGTCCCAGTGAGAGGCCAAGCTCGCAAAACCTTGACAAGCTGTTCTACTAAGCTAATTAGTAGTTGAGTAGATGCAAAAATGAACCGAGAAACTTGATCACCTTTTTAATGCTTTTTTTGGTATCAAAAATAATATTGAGATTGAGTTCCGGAAGAAAGGTCTTCTGGGTGCTTATGCCCAGACTCACAGAGAGCATATTCTTTTAGGAGATAAACCAACAAATTTAAACTGACTGCATTTGCAGTTGTGATTTTTTTCAGAGACTCCCACTTTCTCAAAACAGGATTCCAGGGCATCGTGTCTAGTTCTCAACTGTATCACTCTACAGAGTGTGTGACGGTCCGCTTTAGCCATGAAACTTCGGAGAAGTCTATTGTTGCCAGGGTCACCATAAATTATGTGTCTGGTGTACTTCCTGTAAAAGCTGCCTTTGGTGTTGGCACCATAGCCCGTCCTCTAAGTTGTTCTCATCTGAGCTTTTATGCTTAATCTGAAACAATTAGTAATCCCAGCCTCTTTTTGGGTTTTCTTGGCCTCGGGGTGGTCTTTCATTTTAAAAGTTATTCTCCGTAGCTATTTCTATTTGATTGATTTTATGAAAGAATAGTCCCAGCTGCTTATCCTAAGTCGCCGGTTGCTGCTTTTTAACTAGTCTCATGACTGGGTTCCTTGGATCGACACTCCTATAAATGTCCTTAGGGCAAAGCGTTTGCCAGATTTTGTTTTTTGCCATTTGCTATGGCACTACAGTTAACCTTATCACAAGTGGTATTGAAACAGTTAGCAAAAACCATTTACTGACCGCCGCGGCACTATCAAGGAATTAAAGACTTTAGAGATTAGACTTAAGAAACTCAAATTGCTCAAGGCCAACAATTTACAACTCAAGATTTTATTAGATTTGCGACAAGAGAAACAAAGTAAAAGTACACTCAATATTTTATAAGCTTTGCTTTGTCTATATCCAGCGAGGAATAATGCTGTGTGTTAAGCTTCAAAGCAGAGAAGTATTCAAATTTGTCGGTTTCGTCTCAACCACAAGCGTAAATTGTGTGCAAAACGTATAGAAATTGAACACAAAAAAATTGCAATGCTAATTTTTATTTTACTATTTCAAATAAATTAAACCAAAACCATAAATCATTTGTTACACCATAGTAGTTGGAATCTTGTTGCCATTGCAAGAAATTATTTACGCTTTAAGCTTTAGACTTTTTATGTAATCACGCTATATGCTATTCTAGTAAATGAAAACCCTGGGTTCTAATGAATAAACCTGCTAATAAAAATTGATAAACTTTAAAAAAAAAGAGTTTTATTTGGATCAATATCCAATCCGTTTTGGAATCGATTGAAAGTCTAGTTGAGATTCCCTGGTTTACTCTTTAGTGGGAACATCAACTAACATATAAATATACACTATAGATATAATCAATTTGTTGTCCTTATAACTATTCCAAAATTATACACAGAAGACATTAATACAACAAAACTAACCCTTTCAGCGGGGAATGCGCCATTCACTTCGATGGCACCGAATTTTTTACGAAACAAATTAATATGTTATGAACTAAACAAAATGTTGCAAATATCCAACTTTCAAAGCCTTTGACCATTATCTGTTATTAGCATTAGCTACCTTATAGTATCATTTAAAATTAAGTGATTTGAAAAATTGATATCGATTCTCTCGAAGACTGACAATTTCATCTCTTTAAACAAAAATCTCCTACAAATCACATTTAAGCTTAAGTCTTATAGTATATCCTATGCGATGACAAAAAAACTGTTGATTTTCTCTCTCTATATTCCAACTCGAAAAGTCTTTTTATGATCAAATATTTAAACTAACTAACTAATTAAAATATCCATAAAATTAATATCTAGACCAGGATTTCTTTTTTGCAACATTTGATTTTTTTTTGAATATTTAACGTGTTTGTTGGATGCTGTCTTTCACGTATCTCCGCGACTGAAAACTAAGCACTTTGCTTTGAAATGCATATATAGCCAAGTAACAACAGCACCGCATTAGAGACATCCTTTTTTAAGCAGTAACTAAAACATATCTTCATGGTTCATTCAAGCCCAATTTAATTAACAAAATGCTTCTTCTATTTTACTTGTAGGTACCACTGTCAGACTTAGCAATATATTATATAGGCTAGATACCCCTAGCGGAACAGGCCGCCTTCTGAATCAGATGATTTAAAAAAAACTTTTGTAAGCATTAAAAGAATAAATAGTACCTATATATAAATATATATATATACATTTCGGCCTTTTATATCTTTTTTTTTGCAGAATAAAAGAAGATTGAAAAAAGAGACTTGAGAAGGCTGTGAAGGCAATTGATTTTGCCAAAAAAACACGAAATTTATGCGAAAAACTGCAAGAAAATTTGGAGTATACTATACTACTCTTCAACGTAGACTCCATAGAATAGGACCTCAAAAAAGCGCCCAAGTAAACAACCGAGCGCTCTCAAACTATCAAAAGCTGTTTTTGGAAGAGCATTTAATATTTACAGCTTAAAGAAAAACTTTTTTGAGCAGGATGGAGACGAGAAGACTGGCCAAAAAACTGAAAACCAAAAAGTCTTCGTCCGACAGCCTGATACCGCTATATAACCAATGGCTTTTCAAGTTTTTGTCCCGTTGCAGGTTTGTGAAAATTAAAAAAAAATCTACGCACCTCGACATGCCAAGGGTCCGAGAGAATGATGCAACGTTAATTTTACTCTTTTTTCAAGTTATATATATATCGACACCTTCAACATCCTCCCTGAGAACATCTAGGATCTAGATAAAGCTGAGTTTAAAATTGGAGAACCAACAAAAGAAATTCAGTTATTAGCTTCTAACGGTGCTCCTTATGTTGTTTTTCATAACTTTTTTGGGATGGTGAAGGCTTTGGAAATGATATCGCAAGCTGGCAAAAATAGAAACCGCTTTCGGATCTATAAAAAAGTTTATTCGATGCAAACATGGTTTCTGGATATAGGAATCAAAAATTGCTGTACCGAGTCATTTTCTTTAAGCTTTATAAACAATGAAATTGTTTACAAATGGGTTTCAGATCACTTTGCTTTATCTGAAAACAACTGGTCGCTTCTATTGCTGGATGGACATCTGTCACACACATCAGACCGAGTTACTGACAAAATGATGAGCAAAAATGTTATTCTTTTATATTTTTTTGATACGATTGAGACTTTTCAACCTCTTGACATATCTTGCTTTGATCATGCTAAAATTTTGTTCAGAAGGCTGATTTCTTACGATTTTAGTGTTGAGATGCATCCCACAATGGCATACTTTTTAGAGACTTATACAAAAATCAGAAACGAAGCCTACTGCCCCAAAACTATTATAAAAAATTGAAGAAGATGTGGACTATTGAAAAAAGTTTAGATACTGCATTGGCTGAGTACAGAAGACAGATGCCCTATGATACTGTCGGCCCCGAGGATGCTGTGCCTGAGGAGTCAAAAAATGAGGCAAGAATAACTAAAATTTTTACTTCAACAACTCGAAAAAGCTGGAGAAAGAAATGCCAGTGCCTCATATATTGGTTCTATACCTACTGCAAAAAAATGATATTTTACGAAAGAAACTTTTTGAAATGATAGCTTTATTTAGTAACATGAATAGAGCCCTTGTTGACAAATACACTGCATTTGACCATTATCAACGTCGAGCTGAGTAGTTTAAAATTCTTTTTAGTAGTAAAATACAAAGGCCATTACCCTAAAACTTTTCACGAGGGATACACGGTGATTCTAAGAAAGAAAGGGAGAGCTGAAGATCTGGCTAAATCTTACCGGCCCATCACTCTACTTAACTGTCTGAGTGAAGTCTTAGAGAAGATTGTGCAGAAAAGACTCTTGGCACTAACTTTAGAATCTATTTCAAAGCATCAGTTTGGAGCCCGTAAAGGCCATTCAGCTGTAGAAGCGTTGGCTAGCTTGACGCACTATGTTGACCGAAACATAGCGAAGAAAAGGACAATCTTAGTTTTAGCAATTGACGTTAAAGGCGCCTTTGACAATGCTGACAAGGAAGTCCTTATTAAGGCTATGGAAAACATGGGTCTTCCCCAGGCTGCTATGAGCTGGGTGTCCAAGTTCGTGACTGCAAGGAAAACAAGCCTTATTATTAATGGGAATCTCTCTAAAGCAAGAAAGGTGGAGACAGGCGTACCGCAAGGATCGCCAATCTCTCCCCTGTTGTTTCTCATATACACAAGCAATATTTACCAGACCATACGCTACGCTGGTGTTAGAGTGATTGGCTTTGTTGACAATATCACCATCTACACGAGTGGAAGAGACGCCAACAAGAACGCCACTAAGCTTTCAGATATACTGAAAATATGTCATGACTGGGCCATAGGGTCTCACACTGAGTTTGATTATGGCGATAAGCTCGGCTTTATCCACACACGATTTCGCTTCACCGGCAAGAGGACGCAAGCAAAAAAAGTGGAGAAGGAAGCTTGTAATTCTGGTGGACGGTGCACCGAGAAGACCTGCTCAAGGAACTCTAAAATTTTTAGGTGTCACTATTAACCGCAGTTTTTCCTTTGCTGAAAACGCTAAAAATGTGATTTCTAAGGCTACGAATGCGGTTGGCGCAATAGGAAGCCTAGGTGGCTTCCTTAGGGGCATTACTGGTCAGACTATGAGGCAACTCTACGTCTCATGCGTTAGGCCAGTCATGGATTACGCTAGTCCAGTATGGTATCAAAGAACACCAAAGATTTACAAGGACAAACTTGAAAGTATTCAAAATCTTGCTTTAAAGAAGACTTTGGGTGCTTTTAAAACGACTGCAACTTGCATTTTACAGCGGGACGCGGGTGTCCCACCTTTCTGTAAGCGAGCTGAGGAACTTGGTAAGCGATATTCTCTGAGAGCTCTGAGGGATGTTAGCCCGAAGAACCCAGTTAGGAGGCTGATTAAGAGACAAGGCCCTGTGGCTGAAAATGAACCGCTAGCACTGTTATTCTATCAGACTTGTCAGATAGAATCAGCTGGAAAGGATGTCTTCTAGAATACCAGACCACCTTGGAAGCGTGCTAAGATGAGCATGGTGCTCAAGGCGGCTGAAATCACTGCCAACCTCAGGAAGAGCATTAAAGCTCAAGCTCGTTCAGCCTGGAAATCAGATTATGATGAGAGTTTTAAGGGCGGCTTTTACAGGTCGTTCACCGAACCTGGCCTCTATGGCGACCCTGGCAACTGCAGTCTTTTTTGCAGCATTATGGAAACAGCAAATTGTCACACCCTTAGCAAGGTGGTGCAATTGAGAACTAGCCATGGCGCATAGGATCCTATTTTAAAAGGGTAAGAATCTCGGTTAGAAATCACAAGTGCGAATGTGGCCAGCCTGAAACGGTTGTGCACCTGCTGAAGGACTGCGCCCTCTGCGAATCGGGCGTACGCACCTAAGAACATGTTCCCCGTAGCTTGACATCAATGTTCTACTTGATACCAAGAAAGGCATTAAAGCGGTGGTAAAGTTCTTCGATTCGTCACCGCACCTCCTCAATGGATGGTCGGCTTAACAGCATAGCCTGTCAAGGTTTTACCGGCCTGCCCTTCCACTCAACATAACGCACTGAAGTGACAATCATGTCGGGTTTTCCCTTGACACACTGACTAATTTGTGGGAAACTTGGTGCCATCGAAAAGAATGAAATAGATAGTGAATGGCGCATTCCCCGCTAAAAGGTTACTTTTGTTGTATTAATGTCTTCTGTGTATAATTTTCAAATAGTTATAAGGACAATAAACTGATCATATATACTGGCAACTAATAACGAAGGCTAAGACTTAGGAGGGTTTTTTTTCTTCTTATAAAAGATTAGATATTCTTGCTTTCCAAAATGAAATTGTACTTCTGACAATTTTTCAAAACTATTTCGTTTTGCTTAATTCGTAGTTTAGAACCCATCGACGATATTAATTTTTCTTTTTTTTTGCATAGGCGGAAACTCATATTTTCCCGACTACGTTTTGAATTGAAGTCAAGCAACGTAGACTGCAGAGAGGTGTCTACTTGAAAATTTTCTCTGTTTTTCATTATTACTTGGTAGTTTCGAGCCCTAATCCATTTGACAAATATTTAATCAAAAAATTACACACAATTGTATCTTCATATTTATACAGCCTGATAATATTTTTTTACAAAGCTTTCTTGTCTTCTTCTTTCCCTCAGTCATGACCTTATTTTCATAACAGTATCTTGTTCTGTAAAAAAAGTGAATTGAAAACCACCCATAAAATGGTTGACAACCGTAGGTTAAAGTGTCGTTGTACATATAAAGTTGGTTCGAAGTTCTAACTTCCGGGCCCTGAGACCGCTTGCCATACTTTTGGTCATGGCTGGGGGAAACCACACCGAGAAAGTCTCGATCTTTGAAAATTGAATCAGTCTTCAAAAAAAAAAAAAAAAAAAAAAAAACACCCACCAACAACACCCTCCGCATCATCTCTGAAAGCTATAAAACTTCTGACAACAACTGAATTGAACCACGTACACACTTACACATGATTAAAAACGACGGTAATACCTTAGTTATATGTTCTATGCAATCTGTATTATTATTTATGGGATTCTTTAAAGTCTCTACCTGCTAGATCCTGAGATCTAAATATCTTTAAACTCCTTCTTCAAATCCAGATGAGGGATGACACGCAGGGACCAAAGCAGCTCGTATTGAGACTGTTTGTTAATCAGGAAAATTCTTATATACTGCAGGTAGATGATATAATGGTAGACACCAATACCGGTAAGCAAATGCCACCAGCCGTGACCCTCAAGCACAAAGCCATAGGGAAGACCAACGATATGTCGCAGCCAGCGCCACGAAGAACAAAAGTGGATATCCATGTTCCAGAGAAAGTAGCCGATGACAATGTAGATCAGACCCCAGAGTATAAGACCATTCATCTCCTTCTTAATCTTCTGGTCTGTGACATGCTTTTTGGCTAGAAAGAAAGATTTGAGCATCACAATTCCTGTGAGAATGCCGTAGGCGGTTTGATGAATAGACGGGTTGCGGTTATAAAGGTAGACCGCGGTCAGAACAATGGCAAAAAGAGTGATTTCGGTAGCAATTCTAATTGATCTAAATTTGGTTTTTCCAAAAGAAAATACAATCCAGTATGGAACGCATGTTGCGTAAATCATTGGCAATTCATCAAGAAGTTGATATTCGTAGAGCAACGACATGTGAAACATCCATGATCCAAAGCCGACAGTAATAAAGCCGAGCGCGACGAGGTGAAATCTAAGTTCTAACCGCTGCTTGATGCCATTTAAAAGAGCAAAGCCGGCGAGGAGGATGAACGCGCTGTTAGTGACAGTGTTGACCATTTCGGCGATATAATAGCTGATAACATAGTTTTCCTCGCACCAATCAATGGTGGATGTCGGGGTGCCCCAAAAGCCAACCTCAGGAACGCTTGGATATGGGATCGCAAAAGGTAGGACCATTGTTTTCTGCTGTGTTGATCCAAATAAGATTGACTGGAAGGGAGGCTGGTATCTTTCAAAGATATTAAAAGACGAAATGGAACAAGGAAGCGGAAAAAGGGAAAAGGAAGGAAAAAAAAAAAACTAATGGAAAAGGATTTGTTTAAGTATGAGGCAAAAAAATATCGGAAAAAAAATAAATAATAATAATAATTGGAATCAAGGCCATATGAAGATGACAAAAAATAAATGAAAAAAATAAAAATAATAACTCATGTAGCCTTTTAAGAAAGATTACTGGTTTGGTGTTTTAGGCAGATTTGGCGTGCGTCGAAAGGCATTAAAACAGAACCCTTTGCAATCCACGAGGGCTGCACAACATATTCCGGCCGCGTTTCTGGATCAAAATGCAAGAAAGAAGGCCGGAACTTAGCCGCAGAGGTTTGCGACTTTTCAGACGACTAAGGAAATTGCTACAAAGAGTTTCATTGATCGTTTTTGCAGGTTGACATTGGGGCAAAGACAGATCATTCCAGTCTTTTACGCGAAATAAAAGTATTTTAGGGACTAATGAAAACATTGGCTGAGCGAGACACTGTTGCCGACAAGGCGTTTTTTTTTTTTTTTTGACAGTGTTTTAAACAGGTCAAGAGGCAACGAATTGGAAGCATAATCAATATCCATAGATATTGTGAGCTGCATCTGTGGGTGTCGCAGAGTAGTACTATCGGAAGCAGCAGCAACCAGTCCCTCGTAGAGAAAGCCAAAAAAAAAAAAAAAAAAAAAAAAAAAAAAAAAAAAAAAAAAAAAAAATAAATAAATTTATAATAAAATAAATTTGAATAAAAACCGACCAACTTTTATCAAGCGCACAGAAAATTCAAAACTTTGCTGGTCCAAATTAAGCCTTTTTTGTCGCCTAGCGCTGTTTTTGATAATTTATTTAGCTCATAGTGATTACTAATCGAAAACAAACAAAAGGCCGAACCCTCTCAAGGTCTATTGGTAACGACCACAAGGTAGAATAAGCTCTATGAAAATGGTTCGCAAGCTAATATTGCAGCTCTATAGGCAATGGTCTAAGGGTTCCAGTTTGCGGGCGGGGCTAGGGTGAAATCTTTACGTAGACTTGGGCTGGCAGCTTGAGATGAAGAGCCTGCTATATTCAAGCTCAATTAGCATACTGCATGCATGCTACCATAGGCTATCAAGCTTGATGCAACGTTTCTAACCAACTTGAATACAGTTCAGCCGGTTACGCAAGGCAAAGCGTAACAGACACCAGCCCTCACAGCTGTTAAAGCCGAGCAACAAGTTGTCACAGGCTAAGAGATGCGTATCGTTTTTTTCCGTGCTGGAAAGACTCTAATCTATTTCAGAGTTTGATCTCTATGTATTATCTAGTTCAGCTTGAATCTGACACAGTAGCCTGCAATTAGAAAATTAATTATACTGAGCTTAATCTATGAGACCGCCATCCGTACGTAATATGACGCAGAATACTCAGCATCCCACTTGGCGCACATCTTTTAGGCTGTTCTGTACGCTCCGCTCTCGTATCAAAGTCAATGGCTTGATCAGTCATAGTTTAGTAGATTGATGAACGAATAGTCATTTTAACAACCAATTAATTTAATATTGCAAATCGCCGTGGATCAACCCACCAGGAGAAATCTCTACCGACAATTTTTTACAAAGACCCGCGATGCTCATGTTTTAATCAAACCTAGGAGTTTGCCAAAATCTACCTGTGAAAAACACATAATCCTGCTATTGTACTGTATATACTATGCTACTATTCCATCCTTTTTCGCAGAAAACACACAGCCCCCACCTCGTACCCATAGTTTAATGCCAATCAGATTTTGTGACAATACGCAAAATGTCTGAAGACTTTCTAGGCTCTCCTTCTCTAGAAATATGAAAAAAAAAGTTGATGAAGTAATTTGCATGTTTTAAATTCCACAACTCTGATACTATCTACGCAGATGTGAGTTGTTTCCACATCTCTAACTTGCTAATATAGTAAGCATAATCATTAATTTCACAGGCTTAATTGAGGAAACATCTTAGATTATGGAGCACTGTACTTCATATGAATAAATAAATGCTGTAGTTATATCAAATCTCTAAGTTTCAGAAGCACAAGTCTTGGAGATGAGAGTCTGAATATTTTGTTGTTAAGCTTAGACTGTGTCGAGATTGAAAGCTAGGGTGTCAATAAAACTTCTACAACACTGGCTTCGCATATCACGTTATATGAATTGGGCGAACATGTCATTCTTTTTATTTTTAATTTTTTTGAAAAAAGAAACTTCAGCCAAAAATGAATGTACAGTGATCAATTATTTTTTTTTTGTTTTGATATATTTCAAGCTTTACTTGCTTTTGTTGACATGATTTCACCTAGTCAAAGCTGAAAACTATGCGGTCAATCGTCACCCAGGCCGCTCAAAAATAACGACTAGATAAAAGACCTCAAACTTCCCTTTATAAAATGGAATTTCATGCATTTTTTTAATTGCCAATTGTAACTATTAGAAAAAATAGGTTTGGTTTTCTTAGGCTTGGAAAGTATAGAACATATAAAGTAGCTTTGAAATCATGACACAAACTAATTTAGTGTATTTTCACGTTAGTTGAAATGTGCTCAGATACATAATCATAAATGTCTAAACATAACAATATACAATAAAATTTAAACGCTTTGGATTGTAGGACACGCAAAAATTTTTGTCTGTGCAGCATTTATGTTACCATGTTGTAAGAAGCGTTTAGCCCACTTTTTGAAATCAAAGCCTAGTTTAAATTTACTACTTAGCTTTTGCACTTTGGAATTTAAGCCTTTATTGCAAAGTCCTAATAAATATGAACCCCTCATAAAAAAAGAATTCGCGTAAGTTTTAAAAGTTGCATATATTCGTTAATTAGTATACCAGTAGTTATTTCTTTATACTAATTATGACATTATGTGCAGGACCTGGTGCGCATATTTCACACTTAAAAGTAAAACAAATCCGTCCCAACACGTGTTATTATGCCGTTCGTTTTGAACGACTTTAAATGTTTACTAAAAAACAGAGACATATTCATTTAACCCATTTGAACTGTAAGTTTAAGAGATCCTGTGTGGAAACTTGCCAACCGCAACAAGCCGGCAGAGGGTGACCTTAAAATTGTGTTTGCAAGAGTCAAGCATATGGATGGTATTGATGACGACAAGTATTGGGGCAAGCGTTTACCGTGGAAGCAGCCAAAGTATGATTGCGATAAGAAATTACACAAAGCTTTGCACAAGCTGAAAAGCACTTTACATGTGGCTTCGTGCAGTGAATGACAATTAGACTACGAGATACATGGTGAAATCTGCCAATACTGCTCCACCACTCAAACTGTATGAAGGAAAGGACCCTAACCCAATGAAATCCTTCATGAGTACCATGCCTCGTCATACCTTGAGCAAGCTGTTTTAGGACCGCACAGGTCATGGCGCTCTTGGAAAATATTTCCAGATAAAGTAAATCAACGAGCAAAACTATTATTGAGAGTGTGGTCAACTAGCAATAGTTGAGCACGTTCTCAAAGAGTGTGTTTTGCACCCTGCGAGCAAAATTCTTGAGAAAGATTTCCTCGAAGCTTAATCCTATGATTCTTTTTTATACAAAGAGCCTGGGAGCGGTATTCAAGTTCTTGAATCCTTTACCGCAACTTCTTTGCTGATAGTTTGCTTGATAAGGGCAGCCTTTTGAGGCTTTAATGAGTGTTAATCTCTGATATTGACCTACTGGGTGTTATTTCGCGTAGGATCTCCTCAACACATGATATTATTCATGGATAATTTGGCGCTATCGAACGCTTGAGCTTAAAATACTTGCTAACACCGGTCTTTTACCAGTCTCATAGAGACAAATGTTTTTGAAATTTATGAGTTTTTTGTATTTCATTTTGTTTGTATTTATTATTTGTAGTTGTTTTTGTAAGAAGAATAAACTAATTATTTATCTATAATACCGTCCCGGTTAATGGTGCACCGAGAAGACTTGCCCAGGGCAGTTTAAAACTTCTAGGTGTCACTATTAGCCGCAGTTTTTCCTTTGCCGAACACGCTAAAAATGTGATTTCTAAGGCTACAAGAGCGGTTGGCGCAATAGGAAGACTGGGTGGTGTCTTTAAGGGCATTACTGGTCAGACTATGAGGCAACTTTACGTTTCATGTGTTCGGCCGGTGATGGAGTACGCTAGCCCGGTGTGGTATCAAAGGACACCGAGGATTCTCAAGGATAAGCTTGAAAGTATTCAAAATCTTGCTTTAAGGAAGACTTTGGGAGCTTTTAGAACGACGGCGGCCTGCATTTTACAGCGGGACGCAGGTGTCCCACCCTTCAGCAAGCGAGCTGAGGAGCTTAGTAAAAGATTTTCTCTTAGAGCTCTGAGGGATGTTAGCCCGAAGAACCCGGTTAGGAGACTGTTCAAAAGACGAAGCCTTGTGGCTGAAAAAGAGCCTCTAGCGTTTTTATTCCATCAGACTTGTCAGATGGAATCAGCTGGGAAGAATGTCTTCTGGAACACCAGACCACCTTGGAAACGAGCTAAGATGAGCTTGATGCTCAAGGCCGCCGAAATCACTGTTAACCTCAAGAAGAGCATCAGAGCTGAAGCTCGCTCAGCCTGGAGGTCAGCGTATGATGGGAGTTCCAAGGGCGGCTTTTACAGATCGTTCACCAAGCCCGGTCTCTATGGCGACCCAGGTAACTACAGTCCTCTTCGTGACATCATGGAGAAAGCGAATCGTCACACCCTAAGTAAGGTTGTGCAATTGAGAACTAGCCATGGCGCTATGGGATCCTATTTACAAAAGGTAGGAGTCTTGAGTAGAAGCCAAAAGTGCGAATGTGGCCAGCCTGAGACGGTTGTACACCTGCTGAAGGACTGCGCTCTCTGCGAATTGGGGCGTAAGCACCTGAGAACAATTTCACCGGAGCTTGACATCAGTGTTCTTCTTGATACCAAGAAGGGCATTGAAGCGGTGGTCAAGTTTCTGGATTTATCACCGCACTTACTCAATTGATAGTCAGCTTAACAGCATAGCCTGCCAAGGTTTTACTGACGTGCCCTCCCACTCATTCTAACGCACTGTTGTGACGATCACGTCGGGTTTCCCTTGACACACGGACTAAGTTCGTGGAAAATTCGGTGCCATCGGAATGTATGAAATAGATAGTGAATAGTGCATCCCTCGCTAAAAGGGTATTTTTGTTGTATTAATGTCTTCTTTGTATAATTTATAAATAGTTGTAAGGACAATAAACTGATTATATATATATATACATGTATATAATACCGTCGTCTCTCAGTCATTATTGTAAATTGTCTTTTCCTTTTTTTTTTTATAGATAGGTTAGATAGGTCCCAGACTTACATAATATTTAAATCTTACTGCGCTTTTTGACCTTTCGAAAAGAAAACAATCTCGTTATAAACATTTCACAAATGTAACAAAGCGACCAATCACCGCTCCCAACTTTTCCAATTGTCGTAAAATATTTAAGCTTCCCCAAATTAGGGGCATCAGAGGAACGTAGGATAGCCATCGTAACAAATGAAATAGTAAGAAAATAAAACTAAATGGACAATGCTAAATACATTAAAATAAATTAATATTAGAAGAACATTTTTGAGAGGAAAATAATGGGGGAAGAAAGGGAGAGAATTTGGATTCACATTGTCACAAGTAAAGTAGTTGAAAGGAGATTTAAAGGAAGATTTTTGAAATAAAAAATGGTTAAACAGTCAAACGAAAGTTTAAACAACTATTTCAAAAGACAAAGATCGGGCCAGACCGATGCTGGAAGGAGGAATTGAATTCTCATTGTCACAAGGATAGTAGTTAAAAAGAGATTTACATAGAGATTGTTGGAAGCAAAATGGTTAGACGGTCAAACAAAATTTTGAATAAATATTTCAAAAAGCAGAGCTCGGGCAAATTTTTGGACCAATGATTCAAAAGAAAACACTTAACAACCCAATGAGCGTTTGACAGTAAGCTATTTAACATGTTGCGGCCAGTACAACAAAATGCAATTAGAGAAAGTATTTAAACCAGCCAAAATCTTCTTTTTTTTCCATTTTTATATTTTTTCACCACCTTCTCCGGCCCAACATCAGAAACCTACTGAAAAGTTTTTAAGTTAGCTCATTTGTCTAACACATTTGCAATTGAATCTTCTATTAACTGTGATTGCTTTCTACATTCTAGTTGTTTCTACGCCCTCTTTTTTTTCTATTCCAATTTTATTTTCTCAAACTAACCTCTTTTACCCAAGATCGGAACATTACTGGAAATTGTCCAGGTTAGCTCAATTTTTTAACACGTTTCGAAATTGCATTTTGTACTAACTGTGAATCCTTTTTACAATGTAGTTCTTAAAAAGCCCAACGCCCATTCAATTCCAATCCCAAAGTTAACACTTCTACACATCCTGAAGTTTTAAGGTTTTATTTGTACTGTACAGTTTTATCAGAAAATCTAAAGTACTAAATATGAAGTCTTTCTTAAGCAACAAGGCGAGATCCAAAACCAGTTAGGTTCTAGGTGCCTCGCAAGCCAGTTTTAAATAAACCCAATGAGAAGCCTCGTAACGTCTTGTCACAGCTTGCTGCCCACACCAAGTCTACTGCTGCCAAAGTTGTCTCATCCACCTTTTGCCATGGCAAGGACTCAGATGTTGAGCCCGTTACGCAGTCTCGTTTGCAATCTGGAAATTTCCATTGCAAGACTTTGCTTGAAAATGAGTCCTTGGCTTTTTCAACAACCCAAATTTACCCAGCTAAACCCCCAAGTTAGTCTCCTCGGCCCACCCCGGGTAGCCTGAAATCAGGAGCAACTCTATTCCATAAGGCAGCAGCCGCGTCACCATGAGCAAGTACCGGATGTGACCGAGAAGAGTGCAATTGAAACATTCCTCATTGCCATTCTGCTGAGGTTTGTTAGTAGAGGACAGTGAACTTATGTTCAACGCTCATGGTCGTTACTCGGCAAAAGAATGAAAACCGTCGTTGCGAATCTTTAGGATTTTGAACGCTTGGTTAGAAAATGCAACCTCAGCACCAAAAGGAAACTGCCCAAATCATGCCTGAGTACCTCACACTTCTTTGTCACTAGGCCAATTTGAGCAAAACTAAAAATGACGTTGATAAGGGTGACAAAATAAAAGAAAAGTTGCCAGAGGTGAGAACATTCTTGGGACCACTGATGTCGTTTGGAAAGAGCTTGAGCAGACGAGAGGCTCAAATCTTCAAAACAAAAAAGGCTTGATTATGAACATTCCCTAAGCACGAACGAGACAGGAGGGCTGAAAACAAGTTGCTGCTATGGAGTGCAGCTAATAAACGCCTGGTATCGAATTAAGCAGCATAGAGCTTTTATTTGTGAAGAGAAAATGAAAAAAACATCGGGAGTACTGGGTGTGAAAAAAAAGTAAAAAAGAAAACGGCTTTTTTGAGAGATGAATATTTTCATTCTTAATGTTTGACCCTTCCACTGTTATTTGGCCACACACATATATATACATCTCCGTTTACTACAGTAGTCATTCATTACATTAATTTTATACAAACACCAAAAAAATGAAAATGAAAACACAAAATTGTTAGAACTTTCTACTGATTAACCGCTTATTTTTTAGCAGCGGCCATCTTGTTCAAAGCAGAACCGTGCTTTAAACCACTTAAGCTGCTCACGGTTGTAAGTGGCCAAATCGGAGGTGAAGAGACCGTTAACGTGGGGTTCGAGAGTGTTGAGGTCAACCTCGATGAGCTGGTTGTACTCAGCACCTTCATCAGCGGAGAGGAGATCGTTCTTGTAAACGTCGGCAAACTCAGAAATGGAAGCACATTTACCCAAGCCTACAGTACCACTGTTATTCATGTCAACAGCACACCAGAAAATCCAGGCGACTAAGCCACGTATTGTTCTACGGAGCAAGTTAATGCTTGCAAGATCCCGCAGCAATAGTTCCATACGGGCTTCATCGCATTTTGCCAATTCAGGATATGTATTCATCACTATCATCGGCATCACATCTATCGCTAGGGAGATAATCTTCTAACTTGTCACTATCAATTCCCAGTGTTATTACTGCTTCCGCTACTTATTCACGAAACATATTGAACTCAACCAAAGCTCTTGCAATTTTGCAGATTCCTCGTTTTCTGGCAAAGAAGAAGTCAACCCCGTCGCTAGCTTCTGCTATTCCGAGGCCCAGCACTAGATCAGTCACCTCGCCCGTAGATAATCTACCCAACAGTAGTGACCGAATTTGCCAGGAGGTGATATCGCAGACGTGTAAGGCTGTGAAGGCGCGGTTAGACCGTAAGAAGCTGCTGATTCAGTCGGAGAACCGTAAGTAGCGTAGCGGATGTGTAAATAAAAAATATTTCCATACTTAATTAATAGTTAGTCATTTTTTGTAGTAATATTTTAGTTTAATATGAGAAAAAGTGCCAAGTCCTCTGAGATATGCTGCTTCTTGAAACTAAGAAGAAGAGATGCAATCCCAGGGCTGGGTACTGTGAGACGGACGCTGTGCTCAAGCTAGTCAACTATGCAAAAGAGGATTTGACACCGACTACGACAGCGATAATAGTGGACATCAAAGACGCATTCGATAGCGTGAACAGAAAAAAACTAAGAGTGATGGGGAGAATGGGTCTTCCGAAAACAGTAGTGAGGTGGACTTTCGGGTTCACGAAGATTATATTGGCGAGCTTGATATTAGACGGATATGAGGCGGCGGTAGGCGCAGTAGTCACTGGCATAACCCAAAGGCCCCGCAATATCCCCACTGCTATTTATAATCTGCACAGCGCCACTTTACGGCATTGTGGAAGCTGAGGGATTGCAGGTCACTGGATTTGTTGACGACATCACAATTAACACAAGGAAACGCATGGTGGAGAATGCTGACCGACTTTCTGAAGCATTGAAGAAGGTAAGTGAGTAAGCAGGCTCTATGAACACAAGGATGGATTGAAAAAACCCAATCTTTGACGACACGAGAAGTAAATATCCAACTAACACACTCCAAGGTGAGAACGTGCAAACCAGCCAGTGCTGGACAAGCCCGGCCCATGGAGCGAACAAAACCCAAGTGAAGATGGTGTGGAGGCCACTTCAAAATGGTGGAATGCACTAAGAGCCTAAATACGAAATAACAAAACAACACTAAAGAACAGATAGCGAGAAGGATATCAAAAGTTTATGACAACCAAAGCCGAGAAATGGTAAAAGGGGATCACCAAGAAAAACAACACAAGCCCAACAGCCCACATGAAGAAGCTAGTCACTGCTGAAGTATTTAAGAAAATTCCCCGTGAAACATTGGGCCGATTGACACAACTCAGAACAGGCAACAGAGACATTGAAAAAAAATACCTGCAAAAAAGGAGAGTTCCAAAGACAACTAGAACTGCAAGTATGGTGAGTTTGAGAACGTTCAACATATTGACAAATCCTGCCCGAGAACAGCAACAAAGGGAAAGGTTTTTTACGGAGTATCCCCAGATCTGGACCTGGCCTTACTGTTGAATACATCAAAGGGGCTCCAGACTATGAAGAAGTATAAAATAGTCGTAAGACTAAGCACAACCAATTAGGGCAACAAGGACCCTGCACAGCAATAAAAGCCGAGGGCAAAAAACTCCAAACCAAAAGACTACACAGCCGAAGATCATAAAAAGCTATACTTACAATGATCTCAGACTTGGTGAAGTATCCGAGGCGGCGCCAAATGAGCTGGCACGCGAACAACCAAGTCTTCACCACATGAGAACAAGAATTACCAAACAGCCATTGGGGACTTTACTAGAAACTGCAAGGCCAGAATAGGCCTGCAAAATAGGTTGGGACTTGATTGAAACCTAGAATATTTGATTTACATGTATATATATTGTATGTAAACTCGTACAAGATACTGTTCACAGGAATAGGTAACGAAATGTAACTTTTTCTTTTCTTGAACGCTAAATGTTTTATTGAAAATCCCAAGATTTCAAGTTTCGATATTAAGATCGATAATTCAACTGGTTACTGTTGATCTCACTTGAGAACACTGTGAATTTCTATAGTAGTCGTGAATAGTAATACTACAACTCTACATCGAGAACTCATGGTAAAACATATTTCTACATTGTGTCCTTTGACATTAGTGGCATCAAATCGATAGCTTCAATACTTTTTTCACTTATAGGAGATAAGGTTAGGATAGTCCGCTTTAAAAACATTGAGTGCAAAAGGTTTATCGTATAAAATTCCTAATCAAATCAGGCAACAATAGTTTTGGTCTTTTTGAATGCCCTTCAATTTTTGCTGTTTTGTCAACAAGCCTACTAAAACTTTCAACCTCTGTTTGATAAATGAAGTGTTTTTTTTAAAATATACCCGCTTAATAATAAATGTCAAGGCTTTAGTCAACTAAGTTGGCTGGTTCTGGCTCTTGATTCTACATAGTACATATTGCATATGCTAATACAAAATGCTAATCTATTTCAAAGTTTGAATAGGTGTGAGCGCTAATTAAAAATGCGGAACTCTATATCTATTTTACTTTTGCTATATAAATATAACATAGAAAAGCTGGGTCAAAGTAGGTATGTGTATGTAGGCGGCCAGATAAAGCGCCGGCCATATGTTGGCAGCCGGTTTTGATAGATATTAGCTAAGCACTGCTTATTAGAAAATACTTATACGTCGTATAGATTATTTGTCTACATACATATTTTTGTTGTACACTTAAAACCCCGATTAAGAAAGCCCCCTATAGGAAATTTTCCATATCAAGGAAACAAAAACTCGTTCTGAATTAATTTTACATACAAAATTCACTATTTTCTATTACGAAACTAAGAAATTTTTTTTCTGAAAAATTACATAAGCATGTGTTAAAATTCATATTTTTGGTTGATAACCCTAACAAAAATAGAGTTTATGCATGAAAAAAATATCTTTTATAAAAAAAAAGAAAAAGAAATTTGTCAAAAATGAGAATTTTCACTGCCTACACTCACACTTTCAAGACGATTTAGATGACATTATTGTCAAAAAGATAGGTCATAATGACACTAACCTTGGGATTGATGATGAAGATGGTACTATTATGAAAGCACTTCCTAAAATCTTTGCAAGCAACGCTCTAGAGTGTCTTTAAAAAGTTCCAATCACATGAATAACAGCAGAATAAGGCGTGCAAACGAACTTTAGAAGATATTTTGCGCTAAGAGCAAGTTTTGAGCAAGAGAAGGGGGCAAAATGAGAGCCAGAGTGATATTCAGAAGTATTTAAGATGATTAAAACACATAGCCATGTATTTTACTGTCAATTCATGTCTAATTTAGCTGGCGAAATAGATCAAGAAATACTTGGATTAAGAAATTACAAACGCTGTCTACATTCGATTTCTTAAACTGGAGTTAGAGTGTATCAACTTGGCCGAGACGCGAATATCCATTTGCGTATTGGGGTATTTTTTTCGCCTGTTAATTATTTTTACGTTGACTTTCTTCCGGATACATATTACATACCAAACTACATTAACTTGCAGAGACAGGTTATTTTCTGTATGTATTGGATCAAAAATAGAAATAGATATACACAACTATGCTACTAAGTTCTGAATCCGTCACTATAAAGCAGGCTACCAGAGTTTCGGAGTTTTCTTTAAGGTTCAAGTTTTACTCACGGCCGTTCCACTCTAGATGAATTAAGTATGTATTACTTTGGCCTACCTTAGCCAACGACTCTTGGGCCTGAGTGTGCATCAATCTCCATTGTAATTACCGTCTTGTTGTAAACACTTCTGTATCAAGATCAAAATCAAACAAACCTGTAGAAAAAGCTGCCCTTAGGTCAATGCTCATATCATTCCAAATATATCTAATGACGTGTACCTTGGTCTCAAGTGTCATCAAAAACATTACATATAGATTGAGACTTTCCGTGTAGGGGTTCCCAATTTTCTGATACTTATACCAGTGACATTGGATTCACAACTTTGTTTCAAGTAAAGATTTGGCAGTAATATTTCTTAAATCTTTGTCTTTCTACCGTAACCAAATTTAAATTTAGGTGGCTCAACAGGGCTGGATAGTATCCATTAATCTTTTTTTTTTTTTTTGAAAAAAAAAAAAGCTTTGAAATCTCAGGGCGGACATATTGGATTTCTTGCTCCAGGGTTTGATTCTGAAGTCAAATTATGTCGCATCTTTAAACCGTCAAACTTGAGTTGATTGTGAGAGGTATTACTTCCTGCTTTTTAGTTAACTCTTAGTAGGAATAAAAAAGTTTCAAGCTCATGCGTTTTACATATCGATTCAAGAAGGTGACAAAACAGAATTACAATATTTTTTTCTTTATTTTTTTTTGTTTTTTGTTTTTTGTTTTTGACGACACTCAATATGCCAAGTTGTTTGATAAAACATATCTGGGGCTTGCATCTCATATACTTCTCGAGAAGAAAGCCAGCTGCCAGGCTAACCATGTGATAGACTGTCTGTAGTTACAACTCCCCTGATGAGAAGTAAACTGTCTGCTTTGGGTTTAGGCAGTGATGATGCACTTAAATCGCAGGCCTGTTGAACATCAAGAGGAAAACTTTGCACATAGAGTTTAACTAAGCTAAAATTGGCTACAAGGTCCAGACCATTAGTCGTGGTATGTAGGCAAACAATAAGGGAAGAGATTTTTTGCTTTGAGTATCCTGTGCAATAGCTCCATACAGTTTTGTATATAAGAATTTTGCTAGCATTCAGCGGCAAAAAAAAGAGAGTTATTTGAGCTGTTAAAATACAAAACTTTTAGAGAATAATTTTGCTTAGGCAGATACCTTAGGAATGTCATCTAATAACATTAATGAGGTAGTAGCTATCATAAAAGCTTTCCAGTGATTAAGTTAATAAATAACGCAAGCCCCAATGCCCCGAAATGCATGGACTAGTCGCCCAGCCCCTTTGTCACAGGTTGGCTAGTCTATCCTAGTTTTATTACAAGATTTTTTTTTATATTTATCAACCATGAAGTTTACTTGAAATACATATAACATCAACTCTACACAAATCTAGCATTATCGATTACAGAGATAGTTGTTTCTGGGTTTGTAATGTAGTTCATTTACAGATCATGATCCTAGTGTGAAATGATAATACGACCAACCCTGTGTAGTCTTCAACTTTACTCACCAGTAACTTGAAACAAGTAATTTGCATTTATTCTGGTTTACTTTTGTGTGATCCAAAAAACCTGGCACACTTAGCAGACCATTGGACTGTAATTAAAACAGAATTATGAGACTTAGAAACTAATTATTAGTTTTCAGTATTGGCAAGCCGATGGCCTTTTGTACTTTAGACTAATCTCATCAAGCCCTAAAAGCAGTTTCTTGGTTACTGTAAGCCAAGGGCTAAAAGACTTAGATGTATTTAACCTTCGTCAAAATATTCACGGACAAATAAAGAGCTGTCTAACATCTTCTTGCTAACAGAAAAATATTCTAGCCTATTATATAGTCTATACAAATATTGCTAGAATTATGATTTGTTTAGAAGTACATTGTTTCTTGAGAGCAAGGAACTATCAAATGCACGCTTCAAGCACTTAGCCAAAATTTTTCCCAACCTTTAGCAGCTCAGACTCTAAGATATGTATGAGCGTTTATTGCGCATAGTCATGTGATCACACTGTAATGTAATTTTTATAAGATCTTTTCAAAATCCAGACCACGAAGTTCAGGATATTGCTTAGTATTTTTTTTTTACCTATTTGTGCTGGGTTTTCACTAGAGTATCATAGTTCTCTACCATAGTTCCCTTCCCGCTAGTTGTAGAATACTGTTTTCAATCTGACACGCAAAATACAAATGTAGTGTTGCAGTTTAGCCAACATGCTGGCATTAAAGTTGTAACTATTATGCGTAACTATAATTTTTTCACTATCGGAACAGCTATAAACTAGCGTAAATGTGTCTGTACAGACTGTACCCATAACATTGGTTAAGTGAACCGACATAAAAAATTAAAAATCTATATTGGTACAAAAAAGAATGAAAACTATTAACCCATTTTTAAAGGCTTGAAGGAAAAGCGAGTAGTTGAAAAGCCAAACTTTTTTTCTACAAAAAAAAAAAACTCAATAGAGCAGTCTGCTTAAAGTTTTGGTAATTTTATACAAGAGTGACAAAATTCTAGACTCACATTACGTTCTAAGAAGCAGCACTAAAGCTAAAAAGAAGTATCAGACAAAAGAAACTGTGGGCTTGAATCTACAGCCTGTTGATTTCTTAAAGTTGTCTTAAGTCATTATAAATTATAAGATATGAGTTGAAAGCTCACAATCATCAGAGTTTGTGTTTAAATCAGCCATCTCACTGATAATGTGGAAGAACTCAAAAAAGGCCTTTTGGATTTTTCAAAGATTGTTTCATATCTTGATAAAGATAATGAGACTGCAATCACTTCGCCTTTCGGTTGTACTTTTACGAAATCAACCAATAACAAAGATTGACTGTTAGCTTCTGTCTTTTTGAATTTTCTTTAAAAATATCCTCCAGTTGAGCAATTATTTTAGTCCAGATTTTCAAGGTAGCAAATCCACTGTTGATCGTCACACATTGATATAAATCTACCTCTCATCAGCTGTTTTATAGCCCCGTCGGAGCCTAAAGATGAATCGGTGGCTAAAAGTTCAAGTCCCGCAGAGACACCAATCAGATACCGGATTTGCGATGCGATTAATAAGATCGAGAGGAATTAACTATCTTACTTGCCCTGCAACACAATAATCAGGTGGAAACGTTATTATTTCAAGTCAATAACTCACTGGTTAGCAAACATTTAGGTCTTAAAAGATACTACGATATCACAACACATTACTGATTTACTGGGACACTCAAAGTAGCTGCTGATATAATGCTATCTTTAGATGAAATCCTTGTGTATTTACCGTTGTGCCACTATGGAGCTACATGGACTGTTAAATAACTAGACTTTTTTTTTTGAAAGTTTGGAAATGTTAAATTTTTTTGAATCAGATTTTTCTATTGTACTAAACTCTTATTGTAGTCAGTTCATTTAAATTATTTAACACTCTTAAAAAATTTAACAGAATTTTTCTCAAGACTCGGACATGCCCACGTGTAAGTGGAAAAAAACTACTGAAGTACCAATCTAGAGCTGTAAGTTGCCGCTTGAATGAGACCATTTGGTAGGCTCTTTTTTCTCCCACCACTCAATAACCAACCTTGACGTTAATGGACGTGCACATGTAGCATTACTGCTAGTACTTTCTACTTTTATTGCTACTGAGTACTTGTCTGTTTTGTGAAGTTTGATAACTAGTCCCGTAAGCTACTTACGGGCAAAGACGATCTTCTGCTTTCTAATATAGACACTTAGTTTGACGCCTGAAAGTGGTATCATGGTTTGAAATAACTTAAATGACCTTAGTAGGTTTTGGCTTTTAGCACATAACAATCGAAAGCTGTATATAGTTTACGTTTCAACTCAGATATACCGTTTCTCCTAAGCTTCTGCTGGTGTCAGCTCAATACCAATCAACCAAATAATTAACCAATAGTTTAATGTTTTTTAATATTATTAAAGAGCCCAGTGAACCACAAGATGATGCACCAGCACTGACCCTCAGCAATAGATTTGCAAAATTTACAGAGAACTTTAGTTGAAGTTCTGGTTTGACACTAGCATATAGCTGGTTTTTTAATTCAAGGCTGTTTCTTTTAAACTTAAGTCCGAATAATTACCTATATATATGGCTAAATAAATTTATGCTCTGAGTAATTTTCATTTTTAAAAAAAATTTCAGATGACTGAAAAAATTCTCAGACCATTTTTTTTATTTTGTTCATTCGGCCAGTCTCGCTTATCAATGCGACCTGCTTTAGCGCACAAAGAAGAATAAAAACGATACTGGCCACAGTACCGAACGATCCTTAACAGACGAAGTCTGGCCCTTCCCATTTAACCTTTGAGCAGATAGAAACCCCAGCGGGGATTCTTCGAGGTTGTCTAGTCAAACTTTTTACTAGACCCTCGTCCGCAGCGTCTTACATATGTTCCTGCTGTCGTTTCACAACACAAAGAAGTACATATCTAAGTATTTCAAGATAGGCGACAAAATTACGTTACTTTTTGGAAAATCTGGAAAGTTGTTGCCCAAATATTATTTGCATTTGAAATTTGGAAACTTTATCTGTTCAGTGCTTCTGTAGTATATACTACCTCTAAGACTCTATACAAACAGAAATATTTTATGTACATGAATATTATTTTCATCAGCAAAATTTTAAGGCCCTTGTGACTATGATCGTCTTTCTTCTTTGGGGTGAACTTTCGACAAAACAAGTTGTGTTAATGCACCACTATCAAGTAAAACTGCAGAGCAACAGAGCTTGTTTATTGATTATAAAAAAGGTAGCTATAATGGCTTCTATTACAACTCAGTAAAAACTTGAAATCGTGAGTTTGTAGCACTTAATCCCGTTCCTAAAGGCTTACGGGTATCTTGTTCCAGGTTTCATCCTTAATACTCAAGTTTTAATTATATAGGGCCAATTTTGAAAACTAAGTGTTGGAAAAAAAGTTTAAAGCGCTATTATATTTCTCAATAAAATAATAGCTTCCCCATATTATACTTAGATGAATATTAAAGCAGATGATACTAATATATAAGATACATATTATTTATCGACTTTTTTTAATAAAATACTTTGCGGCAACCTTAGTAGATACAACCTAGTGTCCTTAGGGGCATTACTGGTCAGACTATGAGGCAACTTTACGTTTCATGTGTTCGGCCAGTGATGGAGTACGCTAGCCCGGTCTGGTATCAAAGGGCACCGAGGATTCTCAAGGATAAGCTTGAAAGTATTCAAAATCTTGCTTTAAGGAAGACTTTGGGAGCTTTTAGAACGACGGCGACCTGCATCTTACAGCGGGACGCAGGTGTCCCACCCTTCAGCAAGCGAGCTGAGGAGCTTGGTAAAAGATTTTCTCTTAGAGCTCTGAGGGATGTAAGCCCGAAGAACCCGGTTAGGAGACTGTTCAAAAGACGCAGCCTTGTGGCTGAGAAAGAGCCTCTAGCGTTTTTATTCTATCAGACTTGTCAGATGGAATCAGCTGGAAAGAATGTCATCTGGAACACCAGACCACCTTGGAAACGAGCTAATATGAGCTTGATGCTCAAGGCGGAAGAAATCACTGTTAACCTTAAGAAGAGCATCAGAGCTGAAGCTCGCTCAGCCTGGAGGTCAACGTATGATGGGAGTTCTAAGGGCGGCTTTTACAGGTCGTTCACCAAGCCCGGTCTCTACGGCGACCCAGGCAACTACAGTCCTCTTCGTGACATCATGGAGAAAGCGAACCGTCACACCCTAAGTAAGGTTGTGCAATTGAGAACTAGCCATGGCGCTATGGGATCCTATTTTCAAAAGGTAGGAGTCTTGAGTAGAAGCCAAAAGTGCGAATGTAGCCAGCCTGAGACGGTTGTGCACTTGCTGAAGGACTGCGCTCTCTGCGAATTGGGGCGTAAGCACCTGAGAACAATTTCACCGGAGCTTGACATCAGTGTTCTCCTTAATACCAAGAAGGGCATTGAAGCGGTGGTCAAGTTTCTGGATTCGTCACCGCACTTACTCAATTGATGGTCAGCTTAACAGCATAGCCTGCCAAGGTTTTACTGACGTGCCCTCCCACTCATTCTAACGCACTGTTGTGACGATCACGTCGGGTTTCCCTTGACACACGGACTAAGTTCGTGGAAAATTCGGTGCCATCG
>JAJMRT010000252.1:17689-33073 GCA_030558065.1 Geotrichum phurueaensis | reverse complement strand
TTTGGGGACCCTTCTCTTTTGCAGATATTCGCCGATGTCTCCGTTGCCTGTTCTGAGTTGTGTCAATCAGCTCAATATTTCGCGGGGAAAATTCTTCAAAACTTCAATTGTAACTAGCTTTTTCATGTCAGTTGTTGAACTTGTGTTGTCTTTCTTGGTGATTTCCTTGTACCATTTAGCGGTTTTGGTCGTCATAAACTTCTGGTATCCTTCTCGCCATTTGTTTTGTAGGGTTGTCCGGTTATCTCGTATCCTGGCTCTCAGTGCCTTCCAAAATTCTGACGCGGCTTCCGCGGCCTCTTCACTCGGGTTTTCCTCGCTCCATGGGGTGAGCTTGTCCAGTACTGGCAGGTTTTCCAATTTTTTATCTTGGGGGCTGTTGGTTAGGTATTTACTTCTCGTTTCGTCGAAGTTTGGCTTTTTTTCTTTTTTATTTTTTTTTTCTTTTTTTTCGTTTTTTTTTGCCTTTTTCTCTTATTCCAAAATTTTTTGTCTTTTTCAATCGTTTATAAACAGGATTTCCATGATCAACTCTGTACAAAATTCTCGTTAGCTTCAACTCAAGGACATGCTCCAGCCTGATTCTCAACGGCGGTACCGCTGACTCTTTTTCGAGCACGTCGCGGGAGGTGCCCTTATAGGCCCCCACCACCCTCTTAAGGGCTTCACACTGAATGGCTTCCAGCTTCTTGATCTGACCCACATCGCCGCTGAGCCAGACTTCGCATTCATACTCCATGACAGTTCTGACGCACGCCAAGTACATTGACCTCAGGGCGGATCCCCTGACGCCGGCTTATTACTCTACCTAGGAAACCCCCTTTGGATCTAAGCGCAGTAATCACGTTTGGAGAACCCTCACGTGACACGGTCTAATTAATCTGTACCGTGATTACCTAATGCAGCCATTTTAACTTGACTAATATATTTATGAATAAATACCATCTTTTTTTTGTACCTTCGTCTGTGGACGGGGGTTACCGTGACAATAAGCCAGAGTTTAACAAAAATTTTCAAGATTCAAAAGTTCGTAGAACGCAATGATAAACAAGACATTTTGACTGATAAAAAATCTTATTTATCAAGTAGCAATCATGCTTCCAAAAAATTGATTCGGCTAGTTAGTCATAGTGCAAGAGTGGACGTGAAGATTGTTGAGCGCCATAAGTAGATCGGTGCCTATGAAAATAAATTTTCTCTTTTTGCCATTATTTGGTTACACTGGGATCTCAAAAATTGTATTAACAAAAAAAAAAATAAAAGAAAAAGAAAAATGTTCTTATGAGTTAAACCTTTTTTTTTATGCTGAGGTATATATATATATTTTTTTTAGCATATTGAGTTTTTATGTTTATAGATATATATTTTCTGATACGGAAGCAATATTGATACAGTCTGTATTTGAGCCCGATGAACTATCGAAATTATAGTTATATGTTTCTATACTGTGATTTAATCTCACAAAAGCCATCGTTTATTTTATCGAGAACCAATTTTATCGTTTATCGTAGCTTTTTACTATGACACAGCCTAGCTTCTCTCATTATTATCTGCTACGCTAGATTTCACCCCTTTGTTAATATCCTGTCGCATAGCCCTTTTTAGAGTTTTAGACAAGAACATATGAAAAAATAGCTGTACCATTTTTAAATTCAATTATTTATTGACAATTATATAAGACGGAAATTCCATTTATTCCGGAGCTGGGAGAGTGTCTGTAGCATGTCTGTCTCTCAAACACAAAAATTGAAAATTCAGATATTTTATTATAATTCGTAGCTCTAATATACTAGGAGCAAATGATAAAATTGTTTCCAAAAAACCAAAAGATCAGAGGATTTTGCTGCGCATCCGATGCAGTTTTGGCTGGCCGTTAGTGTCAAGACAGTGAAGTCTGATTCTTAGTGCCGATTGGTTTAAATATCAGCTTGTTCTAAAGCATGTATACCTAATTGTCTTAATAGCCGGCTCTGCTTCATTTTAGAAAACAAAAAATTGAGTTGTAAAAGTTAAACCAATATTTCTTTCACATTTATACTTATTAATACAAATTACATATACGTGTCTAAATATAAGTTTATTGGTAAATTGCGCTGACTTGAGCGCTTCCCACACAGTGCGCAAACCTGTGTTTTGTTTTATACAAGTAGAATTTTTCTTATTTATTGACCTTTCAGTTTGTGTTACCTCATGGATTGGCATATTCAACTATAGATCACTCATATAAAACGCAAACTTGTCTCATTGTTTGTTTAGAGGTATTTCTTTATCATTTCTATGTTTTTCTAGAGCAAAAACAGCATTTTTGGGCTTTAAATATAACGTTTCTATATATTGATAAATCTTGAACTGTTAATAAATAACAACCGAAAAAGCTTTAAACTTTTTCGGGGTTCCTATTTTCTCAGTCAACCTGTAAAATATGCACTTTAAAAAGTATTCCCCATTTTGCTTTGTACTATTGTGTTTGAGTTGCGGATGGGCAATAGTCTTATTTCTTCTCATTCTAGCCTAAGTTAGTGTGGCATTTTTGAACCAATAAAAGGATAATTGGAATACATTGTGTTTTGGTTGTAGTGTTCATACGTCTCTACCACTAGTGTAGATAATGATGTTGTAATGAACGGATAATGTAAGTATTAGAGTTTCGGATATTGCTATAAAGAAAGTGCTTTAGACCAGAAAGGGAAAGAGAGGGATCGGCAACCTTTGAGGAACACTGAGCCAACTGAGTTAGGCTTAATACCGTTTTACCTGAAAAGTCTAAAAGCTACCGCGAGGGAATTAATACCTAACATGGCCTTCAGTAGGACCCTTTGTTTACACTTTCAAAAGCTTTCTATATGTCAACGACAGCGACAGATGTGACGTAATTTCATTGCTCATTTCTCTTAGCATGCTGGACCGTCATTCTAAGCCTTATCAATCTCCTTGAGCCTTTTATGACTACTAATTGACGTATTTCAGGGATTGTAACTATCACTTTGATTCCCGATATGTAAATTCAATATGTTCACAATCAGGCATTCCATCTATTCACACATTAATAATATTTAGTCTTTGAGCCATATTCTAAAATGGTGTAGAACATGTTACTATTCAGATTGCCACAGGTTAAACCAAGAGAAGTACTAGAGTGTAGACATAATGATACAGATTCCATGATGTTCTTCTAAATTTCCTAAATAGAATCTGGAATTTTTTAGAGCAAGTGCGTTCAACTCTGTAACTGGAAGGCTTTTTACCATAAAAGTATTAGTGCATTTAATTTTCTGTCTTGTTCCGAATGATACGGGCTAGTGAAAATAGGGTAACACTAGGCTAAGATCGGTTACAGTCAAAATATTTCTGAAATAATTCGCAGATATGGCGGAATATCATCGTCACCAATAGTGACAAACTATATTGCTACACTTAAACTTCTTTAAGGAATCGAATGTAGACAGTGTTTGAACTTCCTTAATACAAATATTCCTTAACCTATTTCGCTAGCTAAATTAGACATAAATTGACAAGAAAATATATGGCTATGTGCTTTAATCAACTAAAAAAACTTCCGAATATCACTCTGGCTCTCATTTTTCTTTCTTCTTTTGATCAGAACTTGCTCGTAGCGCAGAATATCCTCTAAACTTCGTTTGCACGCCTTATCCTGCTGCTTTTCATGTAATTGCAACTGATAAAGGCACTCTAAAGCATTACTTGCAAAAGGTTTGGGAAGTGCTTCAATAATAGTATTATTTTCATTATCAATCTCAAGTTTAACGTTATTATAACCGATTTCTTTTCAGAATAATGACATTTAAATCGTCTCGAAAGTGTGAGGGTAGGCAGTGAAATTTCTCTCTTTTGACAAATTTCTTTTTCTTTTTTTGTAAAATAATATTTTTCTATGCATAAACTCTATTTTTGTGACGATCATCAACCAAAACTATGACTTTTGGCGCATGTTTACGTAATTTTCAGGGAAAAAACAAAAACGACAATTTTTCTTGCTCCCGTGAAAGAAAATCGAGAATTTTGTATGTAAAATTAATTCAAACTGAGTTTGTTTTTCTTTGTATGGAAAATTTGTTAAAGTTGGGCCTTCCTAAAGGGGGCTTTAAGTGTAGTTGTATTTCAAAATTAAAGATGCTTCTAGTGCAATGCCCTTCGTATACTGTGAGTTCTGATACAGAAACCAATCACGCATTGTATAATCTAAATATCCATTAGCAAAAAAAAAAAGGTACAGTCTTGATGGACAAGGCAGTTTTAATTGATAATTTCTCAAGAATTGACTTTGAAGATTAACGAAAAATTTCGTAGGCTAACGGGCAAGTAGCAAAATTTCAAAGGATCTACTGTAATTATAAATAGTATACTGACAAAACACTTGGCTTAACTGAGATTGTCACGCTGTATATTCTGGAAAACGTGCAAACCCGTAAAAGGGAGCCGTGATGTATGAGAAGGACCGAAGGTACGAGTAGAGAGAAAATACTTTTATTCCTTGATTTATTTAAAACTTCGGGGTGAAAACCCGTATTTATACAATTACTAGGCTCCTCAGGTCTCTAACCTGACAGAGATTGAAAGTTGTTTGTAGTGCACTTGTAGCCGCAAGCTTTTCTCAATGATGAGGCCCAATTTGTTGGTCTATAATTATTCTGGTCTGGTTTGTTTAATTTTGGTATTTTTCCCTTTGTGTGTCTATCAAAAGTGTTTTTCAGACGGTTGAATTTTCTTTTGTGCCGAAATTTTCTGTTTATCTTGCTCTCAAGAGAGAAAATGCCCTCGTTTTTGTATCTTGTTGTAAAAAGATTAGGGGTTGTGTGTTATAAAACAATTATAGAGAATAAACCTGAGTGTCATTAGTAAGAAATGAATACTACTAAGTGGGCAAATAGATATATAAGCTCAACGAGTCAGTGAGAGTTCACAATTATAAAATAATCTCCCTATTGCTAATGGTTTAAGTTGAACATAGGTAATGAACCAGTAACAAACGATGGCCTTAACCATGTTTTTTTTTTTTAGTTTTGTTCCTTTCACAAACTAGTTGTTTAAAAACCTAGGAAAAATCGAAGGTAGAAACAAAAAGGTTTTGTTTATTCCCCTTGCTAGTTGACTAAAGTGAAAATTATAAGTAGCTGTACGTATAGCGCTGTTTTTATTTTGTAGCTTATGCTGTTTCCGTCCATTTTCTTACCATATACACCGCCATCGAATGATTTGCACAATGTTCAAACTGAGAGAAGAGCTTGGCTTGGTGATAACGTAAAATATATATATAACGTTGTTGCAACCCCTGCTTATTTAAATGAAAATAAAGTTTTGTAATTACCAGTGAAAACTTTACAATTTCATCTGAGACCCTTGAAATATGTCACGCTCTATTTTCTGGGAAACGTGCAAACCCTCGAAGGGAAGCCGTGATGTGCAAGTTGACCTCTAGATACGAGTAGAGAGAAAATACTTTTATTCCTTGGTTTTCCCAAAACTTAGGGGGGAAAGACCGTATTTATATAATTACTAAGCTCCTCAGGTCTCCAACCTGACAAAATATAATAAAAAAATTTAAATTTAAATAAAAAAAAAATTAAATAAATAAAACAGGCCCTTCGTCTAAATTTTCCTACAACAAAATCTTGAGCTTTTTTTTTTTTTTTTTTTGGTAAATCAGGAGTTACGGTCTTTAGAAAAACAAACCAGACCTTGACAAACTTGTGTGACAAAAAAATTCTATCCCTGGTTTCGAGGCTTAAGCGATATAAAGGGCGTCAGAAATAGAGTAAAGAAAAAAACTATAATTTTGAGTTGTACTTATATTCTTCTTGGTGGGCTGCTAGCCCTAATGTTATGCATGATTTTGACCATTTCAACTCCTTTTGATAATATTTACGAGACAATAATATAATTGTTCATCTTCAGTCACTCACGTGTATTCCGCGCGTAATTCTGCTATTGTTAATAAACAGCTCATTTGATTAGTAGGAGCAACCCTGGGTAATAGTCCAAGGCGCAAATTTTCGAGTGCGACATTTTTTTTTCAATTATTAGATACATGACTAAATTTCTCTGTTTATGATTTTCACATTTAAATTTAGGTTATGAAAATAACAATATAAAGGGATTTTTCATTAAGCAATTTAAATGAGCTATGATAATCAATTATAATAAAACATCTTTTAGAAGCATTCAAGTCTACCGCTGGTCAGAGGTCGTGAGAAAAAACTGGCGGAGCGTTAAATATCAACCCTGACAATTGTCCAAATAAATTAGTAGCATATTCAACTTAATATAGTAACTCAACTTACATAAATACGTATCGCCTATGGAAATAATTTGTGCTCTTTGAACTCCTCAAGTCTCAACTTCAGTCACTGCAAGTTCTTGATCTAGCTGCTGCGTAGATTTCTAATTAAGCGAATTCCTAATACTATATTTTGAGTCACATAGCCATATACTGTACATACCTCAGTCTTCACTTTGCCCAGAAATGGGTCTGCGCAGGGCATTATTAAATGATATTGTTGTATGATTGCTTGCAGAGGGTGCGACATAGATTGGGCGATGTTACATAATGATGGCCATAACGGATCTTATTTTCTAACCTCAGCTTTGCCTGAAAAAAACGAACTGCAAGGACCAGAAGCAAAGAACCTGTGCGTTGAAAAATCAAGTGCTAATTATAGTGTGCATGCATTATATTGATAGTGGCAATTTCCACTGTATCTTCCATCCATGTCTACCATACGAGGGCTAGAATACTAAATAATAATTATCTTAATATTTCGTGTTCCTAAAGCCATGCTTGTTGAAAACCCTCATGTAGGGAAAAGCTTCCAAAATAACGCATATATGAAAACAACCGGTTTATGCAGAGCTGTCGGCAGGCATTAAACTCAATTTTTCTTTTGTTTAATGGCTTTGGTTGCTTCTTTTCAGCAATGCTTGCGGGCGCTTCGCATTTTTCTTTTGAGCCATCCAGACTGATTCTATATTCTGCTTTGCGCCACAGCTTTTTTTAAACGCTGGGATTCAGGCCTTTTGCTTGGCCCCAATGTTAAGACATAATGAGGCGCTTGTCCAGTTCATGTACGAACCGAAGCCATGATCAACTCGTAAATCTCATGTCTACTTATCCACCACGATTTTCCTTAATGATTGAAATCTTACATCATGAATATGCTTCTTGGATAGTCTAGATACGGTACCCATTTAATTCCTGCAGCAGTTGCAGGACAAAAGTCTTAATTATGTATATACGAAATTAAAAATTAAGGTTTTTTTCATGATCGCTTAGATCGGAAAACTGCAGCATGTTACCTAGGCTAAATCTTCATAATTTTTATTCCATCGTCCGCCTGGATATGCTGAGTTATGCATTTCAATTAGTAGGCTTACTTTTTTAAAGCAGCTACTGAAGAAGATCAACTTTGAAAATTGGAATTAGCATGAAATTTTTGAAACTTTTTCGATACGAAGGAATCAAAAGAATTTTATCTTTTTTTCGAACTAGACATATAAGCAGTGCAGGATGCCTTAACTGTTGAAAAAAAAAAAAATCATATTAGCGCACATAGTGAGCTTTCAGAACTAAATAAAAGAAACAATATGAGTTAGTTTTTATTGCTCGTCTAATATTGTTTTTTAACATCTATGGTATGAGCATTTGTAGATTCAACAATTGTGCAGTCCCGCAAACTACAAGTAATCACCATCTGCAACTTGCATCCATCTTTTCATCAGGAGCTATCAAGATTAAAGCTTATTTGGAACTTTTTTTGAGATCTTCTCAAATTAGCAGCTATTCGAAAATTTATATGCATTACAATATTTGTATTGGTTTTATTAAATGGGAAATTACCGATATTATGGTATTTCACGTGAAATACTAGCATATTTAGTAACTTGAGCCGTCAGAGATTTTGGAATAGAAATAAAAGCGTCATTTTTGCATACACATCCGACAGCGATCCTGTATATAAGTGAACTTAAGTATGCATAATAAGAATTAGAAAATGCATAAGCAGAAGCCCTGCTAATTAGCAGCTTCAAGTGGCGTACTTGAATGAAAGCCCAACCAGCGGCACACATTGCGACATATAAACAAGTCGTCAAAAAAGGCTGTCATAGGAAGTTCACATATAAATAGGTACCATGGATTATGTCATTTACGTGGGTTTGCATGTAAGTGTTTTCGACAATATTTTGAATAGAGTGAAATAAAATTTTAAATGAACCTTAGCATGCTCAGGAGCAAAGCTCAGCAATTGACAAAAGCAATCTTTTTAATCAAGTCCCCTGGTTTGAGTAAAGTATCACAATTCAACAGCAATAAAGCATTAAATAATTAAAAAATTAAATCTTTCGGAACTTTTTCAATACAATAAGCAATCATATTGGCGTCTTATATTGTAATCTATATTTGCTTTTGGATCAATAATTTCTAGAGTACTAAATATTGTTATAAAACTTTTTTTCATAGCCAACTGTACTAGAATGGAGATTGAAATGATTATACATTTCAAGAAGATCCAGGAAAATCTTAATCTATTAGCAATATAGCGAAAATTGAGAGTTTTCTGTAAAGATCAACAATTTGATTTGCACGTCCCGCATGTTGTGACTTTCTATCCTACGCATTAAAAATCTTTGTACCTGTAGATTGAATTTAGCTCAATGCTTTTAGCCTAAATCCAAAAAACGTTCATTTCATGTGCCTGGTTAATGTTTGAATTACTGAATTAACACACCCAAGCCTAAACCAGCTTACCAGGCTCCCTTTACGAAAGAGTTTTGCGCTGGGCTTCCTCCACTAAGGAGCTTTGCGGCTCATGGAAAAATTTTTGGCCTTGCAGAATTTCTACGCCTATGGATACAGGCAATGTTTAAATAGTTATAAGGACAATAAACTGATTATATATATGGATACAGGCGCACTACAAATAGCCCCAGAACCAAGTAGGCTTGGTGACTTCTTAGAATATAATTACACATAGGACACCTAAAATAAGCAGATACTACTACTACTACTACTACTACTACTACTACTACTACTACTACTACTACTACTACTACTACTACTACTACTACTATAAGCAAGCTCTCAAGGACTACTGGAAAGAAATATAAACTCTAGGGGAAAAGAGAGGTTGTGTCTAAAATGGGTCGATAAAAAAAATTAGAGTTTAAATTTATCTTATAATTTTCTAGTGTTTTAGGGTTTGAGTAAGCTGAAGCTTTTGCTGGCTCGCAGCCACTGACTAGTTCGCACATAGCCTAGATACATTTTTATATCCTAGCTGCTACAATAATTACCAGTTAATTAAAGTGTTGATATAAGGCTTTAATGAGTTCATAATAAAGAGATGTGTCAAAAAAAAGACCTTTTTAAAAAGGTTTTGTAGCTTTAGAAGTTTGGTAAGGAAATTTGTTTCTCTCTGCTATTTTAATTAATAGACTACATCATTTAAACGCAACAATTTCTGATTAAATGCATTTTTCGTGAAAACGTCTAAATAATATGGGGCTTAAATTTTAGCTATTTAGTTTGTCATTGCGCTAAGAATAATAAAATGTTTAAAAAAATCCCCATATAAAAATTTTTGCAATCTTTAAATGCTGATAACTGCTTATTCTCTAAAGTACAAGCCATCCTCATTTTTATTGGGTATGAATCAAACTGCAAGGTAAACTTAAATTTTTCTATCAGTTCAATAATATTAAAGTATTCTATAAAAATCTTATAACTATAATTAAAAAAAAAAATCATATGCGTTAATTTTTGTTTTCTTTTTATAATCGGTTTGTGAATTGATGTTACTCAAAATCAACAATGAAAGATGTATAAGATATATAGGCTAGTCCTATCACCTCGGACAAATGTGTGTTCGGACACTTTTTTTTTAAAGACTTGAAAAAAGTAAACAAAACAAAACACTTTATTATCAACACCAAATACAATTATTCTATTGTAAAAAACTGTGGGTTTATAGTTTAAAGATATGAAAGTAGATATATGTAAAACTTTTTTATTTAAATATTATTCTGGATGAATAGTTGAATCCGACATTGAGCCATGAGCCGTTTTCTGAGCCAGAGGGTGCCCTTCGGTTATGAGCTCAGGATGAGACATGATAAGCTTCTTGTTTAGCTACGGCACACGCATTCGCTTTTTTAAACGTTTTCTTTTTTTTCTAGTTTAATTTTGATTTGGGTGTTTTCAATTGAAGTAATGGCGTCTTTAGTCTTAGCATTAGCCACGGTTCTTTGTGCCCACTTGAGGCGGGACTGCAACTTTTGAACCTCTTCCCTTAAATCACCAATTTTTTTCTAAAGAACTATTTTCCTGCATTTGTAAGATACCTTTTTTTATTCATCTTTTTCAAGCCACTGGGGTAAAAACTTTAAACATTTCTGCCTCAATTACTGACGCCTCTTGCACAGGATCTTCAGGCGTAGGAATATCATGATACATCTGTTTTTTATACTCGACCACTGAAACATCTAAATTGTTTTCTAATAATTCACATCTCTTTCAACCTTCTATGATAGTTTTGGGGCTGTAGGCTTCTTTCCTGATTTTTTATATAGGTTTCCAAAAAATGTGCTTTTGTGGGGTTCAACCCAACACCAAAATTGTAAGAAATCTGCCTTCTATACAAAATTTTAGCATGGCCAAAGCAAGATCTGTCAAGAGGCTAAAGAATACTAGTTATATGAAAAGGAAATTTGAAGGAATGACCTTTTTGCTCATTAATGTGGCCATAACTCGGTCTGAAGTGTGTGTGACAGATGCCCAGCCAGTAATAAGAGTGACAATTTGTCTTCAGACGAAAGAAAATGTTCTGAAACCCATTCATAAAATACAGGTTTGTTTATAAACTTTGAAGGAGATGTTGAACTATCATATTCTTTAATGATATTGCCAGGGAACCAGCTTACCATCTGATAAACTCTCTTATAGACCAATAGAGGTTTTCAAACTTTTACTGTTCTCGAAATCATTTCCAACGCCGTCACCAGTTCAGAGAAATCATAAAAAATAACATGAGGAGCATTATTAGGTACTAATAATTGAATGTCATATGTTGATTCCCCGATTTTGAACCCAGCTTTATATAAATTTTAAATGTCATCTAGGGGGATGTTGAAAACGTTGATATAGTGAATGTATAAGTCAAAAAATTCCAATACCAACGGTTCACCATTCTCTTTAACCCTTGGCAAGTCTATATGCTTTTTCCATGTTGGTTTAAGGTACTTGCAACGAGACAAAAAGCCTTGGAGCCAACAATCAGATAACGGCTTAGAGTCGTCTGATGATAGCCCACAGTTCTTTAGTTTTCCAGCGAGTTGCTTTGCCGCCATCCGAGTCAAGGGGGTCTTTTTTTAAGACAAAAATATCAAATGCGCTTCTAACAATTGCTTTTAATATTTTAAAAGCGCCTGGCAGTTTTCATGGGCCTCTTTTGCAGACTTTATTTTGTTAATCCTGTCGTGAAGGGTAGAAGAAGGAACTCCAGATTCATTAGCAATTTTCCTTAGAGATTTTGTATTTTCTGATAAGATGGATACTTTTACAGCATCTTTCATTGATTCTCTTTCATTTTATTAAAAGATTATAAAATTCTAGAAGATATGAGTCTAGATATATATATATATATATATATATTTATTTCAGTTATTTTTTTTTTATTTTGGTAGTGTTTCAAAAAAGAAAAAGTGTCCGAACTCCCATTTGTCCGAGGTAATAGGACTAGCCTATATATATATACTATCAAGATTATTTCAATACATACGGTTTCTGATATTATGCAAACTTTCCAGTATCTAATGTTTCAATGTCAGCTGCAAATGTTAATGAACTACTTACATCTCACTTTTTAACATAAATAACTATTTAGAAAAAAATGGTTTATAGTTACAGTATATCTGTTTATAAGTTAGTAAGTTTTATTGACCGAACAAAAAAAAAAGCGGTTTTCTTTTTATTTATTAGATAGTAAACCAGCGTTACAATATATATTGCTTTATTATATATATACAATCAATTTATTGTCCTTATAATTATTTAAAAAAATATACACAGAATATATATATAATCATTTTATTGTCCTTATAACTATTTGAAAATTATACACAGAAGACATTAATACAACAAAAATAACCCTCTTAGTGGAGAATGCGCCATTCATTATATATTTCATTCACTCCTATGGCACCGAATTTTCCACAAATTTAGTCCGTGTGTCAAGGTAAACCCATCATGATCGTCACGTTAGTGCGTTATGGCGAGTGAGAGGGCAAGTCGGTAAAACCTTGACAGACTATGCTGTTAAGCTGACTATCTATACATATTTCATCTGTTTTACTAAATAAACTTTTAGCATTTATTGAATCATTTTTTTACAATTCAATTTGTTTCCAAAAGAAAGTCTGCAGTTGAACCTGATAAATTAATAGGAGAAATTAGTAACATCAAAATTTTTTGAGTACCGCTCTATTATTGTACAAAAGAAAAGTGCTGTAAAGACTTTATAATTTATAAATGAACAATTTAATGGAATGCTTCTTTGATATCAAAGATATTATAATAAAAATCATAAAACTGTTTTTTCCAAATTCTTGCTTTGTATAGTCAACATTTTTTTAAGAAAACTTTTAGTTGGATTTAGTTAAGGAAGTTTACCGTTGCATTTTTTTTTGTAAAAAGTCTTGTCTTGCAAATTTTCTAGTCTTACGGCTTGTATTCAGTTAAAACATCGTGCTTCAAACATGCCAATATGTAGTCTTTATTAAAAAAATTTCATATATCAAAATATTTTTTGAAGATGTGCTGTGCTATTGTCTTTTTTGATTGTTTCTTTTTTTTTTTTTGCTAATTGGTTTGTAAAGTTTTTGCTTTGTACCATTAAGTTGTTCTATTGCCGTGTGGGTCTCTTTGTGACATTCATATCATAATCATTTCAAAGTCGTAATTTTTCATAGCGGCTGCTTGCTTGAATTCATGTTATTTAATACATTTGTTTTGTGTGATTGGTATAAAGCACGCTGAGTTGAGTATTCTGATCCTGATTGTGGCTGGATTTTCTCGAATAGAAATTTGAAGGATCGAAGCTCGAATAGTTCCGATAGCAAGGTAATGAAAGATTTTAATGATTCATTCAAGGATAGGACATCACTGCTGCGTTATAACTTTAAATTTGGTGCTGACTTAAACTGTTTTACTTGATTTCAATGCAGCATTCAAAAAGTTTTGAATCTCCTCTTATTTTTTATTTTTTTATCTTCAATTTTGTAACACTATATGAAACTGGCTCAAAGTATCTGTTTCATGTGTTAAAAAAAGAAAAAAGTCACACATTCTTTTAGAATTTTCATATCTCAAAGTCAGTTAACAATATCAATTATTAGTCTATCAATTTTAGAAACAGTATTGTGTGTCTGCTTATAAAGCTTATGCCTTTGGTAGAGCATCACTTTGGTGACTTTTAGACTTTATTGGAGCTGTTATTTAACTAGGCCCGCAATGATAGTTAGATAATTATTTTATTGTCCTTACATAAATAGTTACAAACAAAATGACATAAAATGAAAACATGAAGTTCAAAAACATCCGTCTTTATGAGACTGGCAAAGTAGCGCTGTCATGGTGAAATATGATTTCTAAGATTATCTTTTTTATTGATTTCACCGCATTCAGTATTATAAAAGTGCAGCACTTCTAGTATATCTCCATATTCGATTCCATTTTTTTTTTTTTTTTGACTAGATCTATAACCTACTGGGTTGTTTTTAATGTTTCTGCTGGGATTCACCAGCAATCGTAGAATAATCAACAGCAAAATAAAAAAAAATTAATGTTTTTAATTTAAAAAATGCGTTAGCCCGGAGTCGAACCGGGGGCTCGACGATGGCAACGTCGAATTTTACCGCTAAACCACTAACGCTCTTATTAAAAGTAAAAGGGGTCGCCTAATTTCAACACTCGCGTCTGTTATTTGTAAAAAATCAGTCCAAGTTTTGGACTTACGCTACGTAACGGCATTTTAAGGCGAAAGCTGGTTATACGGGATTTAAAATGAACATCAGTCTTTATGGAGGACCTGAAGTTTTACTTTTTTTTTTTTTTTCATTTTGTTTATTTTTCATTTTGTTTTATTTTTCATTTTGTTTTATTTTTCATTTTGTTTTATTTTACATTTTGTGATTTATTGTATTAAGTAATTTTTTAGTATGGCCAACTGACTGGGCAAAAATACATTGAAATTGAATTGGACTTACGCTACGTCCTGGGATGACGTTAAAAGCACCCCGTCTTTGGATGACGATAAACTCATCATTTATCTAAAAGGACGATACATGATACGGCAGATGTCCTGGGATGACGTTAAAAGCACCATTTATCCAAAAGGACGACTACTGATACGGCTGCGAATGAGTATTACCAGCCTCATTCTGAGAATCCCTTGATGCTTTCATCTTTTCTGTTGAAGAGATGAATCCGAGGTGGTTCACGACAAAAACAAAACGACAATTCGACAGAATGTCAAATGAAGACGACAATTTTATAACATGGCATACCTAAAGCCTGAATGGTAGACGGCTTAACGAGCTTGTCCAAATTTTAGCGACAAAGGTGATCCGAAACGACAGATCCGAATCCTGGCAACAGGACTTCACCACCCTCCGGAGGGTGCTTGAAGATGGTGAAAATTTTTCATCAGATTACGTAACTCACTATTCCGGGTAATCCTTGACTAGTGAGGTGATTTGTTGAGCACTGAAGATGACAGAAAGTACATGGGTAACCCATTACTAGTCCAGAGCCACAATTTATTGTTGGTTTCTGGATACCGAGAGGTGAATGCCCCTCACAAACACACCGCCGTTAGCACTCTTTTTCAGGAGCTCTTTCAAACCCATTGTGGATTATCACTCTCCGACGTTTTTAACTTTTTTTCAAAAAGACTTTTTTATTAGGAGGTCTGGTACTGACGAACTAGTATTAGGACGAGAATTCTCAGCAATCCGGGCAATGGTTAGGTGTACATGACAATTTAAGCAAAAGCTTACAAAACAGAAATTAAAAGAACATTGGTCTTCACGGTTATGAGACACTGTCTATATGAATATCACACGCTGGTAATTCCTTTCAAATCTTGTATAATACGCCGGTTGACCGGACAAAAACATACTACTGCTACTACTACTACTACTACTACTACTACTACTACTACTACTACTACTACTACTACTACTACTACTACTACTACTACTACTACTACTACTACTACTACTACTACTACTACTACTACTACTACTACTACTACTACTACTACTACTACTACTACTACTACTACTACTACTACTACTACTACTACTACTACTACT
>JAJMRT010000252.1:0-17589 GCA_030558065.1 Geotrichum phurueaensis | reverse complement strand
GCAGCGTGAAAGACAAGTCGGGAGAAAAAAAGATGCCAGTCAAAAAAATCAAACTTTTTTTGGAAAATCAAAAGAAGTCTCGAAATTTTAAAATCAGCCATTAATATGGCAAGAAACAGCAATCCCAGACCAGCGATAAAAAATACATCGCGGGTGGTGGCAAGTAATTTCAACGTTCACCATTCTAGTTGGCAAAGCTAGGTCACCCTATCTGCAGTGGAAACTCTCTCCAAAAACTGAATAGACTGTGTTGATAACTATGGGGGTTTCTTTTGGGCCCGACACTCCTACTCTTGTACGGAGATGAGACAGTCATTGATCTAGTATTTACAAGTGGGGATGTCCGGTTTTGTGACTTGTTGGAAAGTCAAGACATAGGCAGTTATCACTACATACAGCTTTGGAGTATGAACGTAACCGACACTGCCGTGAACAGTCGGATCAAATCCCATCTTGAGTTCAACACAATTGGTGGAGGTTTTAACTTGAAAACCGCAGACTGGAACTATTTCTCTAACCTACTTGCAGAGAGGCTATGGCACCCAAAGCATAATGCAAATATGTATAAAAGGAGAACACAAATTAACAAGCTGACGACACTTTAACTACACGACTTACTGGACGCCTTTACGGATTAACTAACAAGTTAAAAGTTTGTGAACGCAGCAAGCAGTGGTGGATAGATGCTCTCAAAAATAATTTGAAGGAATTGCAACAAGCGAAACCAGCTAAAAGATACCCAAGCACTAAAACACAAGCCAAAGCCAAAAAAAAAATGCAGTGAAAAGTTTGCTGAAGCGACGTGTGAAGCAAAGCGCAAATATTGGAATGATTTTCTGAGTTCGAGGAACTCTAGTAATATCTGGGACGTGCTATCCATTGTGAAAAATACGCAGCCTCGCACGGTTGTCTCTCAACTCATTAGAAAAGACGGCACTGCTACAAAGGAACTTTCAGAGATTTTTGGCTGCCTTTTCTAAGAACTGTTTACTCTGGCTCCAAGCAACGGATTATTAGATATTCCTCCAACTCCGATAGAAAATACCAAATGGCCCAAAGTAAAAGCTTTAGAAATTGAACGGTCTTGTATCAAAAAGTTCCGTACAAATCTCCTGGTCCCGGTGGCATTAAAACAATTGCAACGAGATAATCCTAAAATTTTTCCAGTTGCCGGAAAGTAATTACCAGCATATTCCGGGAATGTGTTAGAATTGGATATCACCCAAAGGCCTTTCGTGCAGGTTAGACAGTGATTCCGAGAAAACCAAATAAACCTGAAGCACTCGCGAGGTCCTACTGTCTAACCATCTTACTTAACTGTTTGGGTAAAGTGTTTGAAAAAATGGTAAAGAGGAGGCTAGCGTCGCTGACAACTGGTATTATACGGAAATAACAATTTGGCGGATGCAACGGATTTTCTACGGCTGATGCGCTTGCAAATTTGATTAGCTACGCTGAGGTGAACCAAAAATGAAATCGTGTTATATCTTTACTTGCTATCAATATTAAAACTTATTTGATAGTGTGCATAAGGGTGTTCTTCTAAAAACTATGTCAGATATCGACTTCCTAGAAGCATCTCGGTGTCGGGTAAACTTTTTTGAGAGAACGAAAAACAAATTTTGTTATTTATGAAAAGAAGGCAGAGCCATGAGAAGTGGATTTGGGCATCTTTCAGGGTTGGCCGATCTATCCGTTCCTGTACAGTGAAATTAGGAAAGCTGGCGCTCATGTTGTTGGGTTCATTGATAATATTACTATCATGTTTTTAGACTTATTGATAACATCACTATCATGTTGTTGGAATTATTGATAACATTAATATCTTTACAGATAGTAAAAAAAAACTGATAAAAGCACTGCAACATTAGACAACATGTTACAAATATGTCATTAGTGGTCACAAAAATGCTAGCTATTCGAGCTGTAAGTCCGAGAAATCTTGTGTAGAAACTTGCCAACCGCAACAAGCCGGCAGAGAGCAACTTTAAAAAGCTATTTTTCAAATTCAAGCATATGGATGATATTGGTGAAGACAGGTATTTATGCAAGCGTCCACCGTGGAAGAAACAAAACTATAGTTGCAATAAGAAATCTCACAAAGCTTTTGCAAAAACTTGAAAGCACTTTGCATGTGGCTTTGCACAGTGAATGGCAATAAGACTATGAGATACAAAATAAGATTCACCAATACTACTCCACCTCTCAAAGAGAGCTGTATAGAGGAAATTACCCAATTCATTGAAATCAATTATTAGTACCATGCCTCGTCGTATATTGAGCAAGCTGTTTCAGCTCCGTACAGGCTATGGTGTTCTTGGAAAGTATTTCCAGATGAAGCAAATCAACGAGAAAAATTATTATTGCGAATGTGGTCAACTGGAAATAGTTAAGCAGATTCTCAAAGAGTGTCCTTTGCATTCTGCAGCAGGATTTCTTGAGAAATGTACCCCGGAGCTTGATCCTAAAGTTTTTCTTGGTACCTAGAAGGGCCTGGGAGCGGTAGTCAAGTTCTTAGATTTATTACCGCAACTTCTTTGCTGATGGCTAGCTTGATTATATATATATATATATATTCAGTTTATTGACCTTACAACTTATTTAGCTATACATAGAAGTCATTTATTTCGGGTTTGTTGTGACCCCCATGTCTGGGGGGTCTATGCTGTTCGCATTTTAGTCTATTCGCTTCGATGGCGCCGAATTTTTAACAAATCGGGTTTGTGTGGCAAGGGAAACTCGACAGAATCGTCACTGAAGTAGTGTGCCACAGTGGGAGGGGCAAGCCGGTAAAACCTTGACAAGCTATGCAGTTACGCTAACCATCAGGTGATTATAGCAGCTTCTTAAGGTTTTACTAAGTGTCAATCTCTAGTATCAGTCTACTATGTGTTATGTATTGCAGATTTCCCTGAACATATAATTTTCCATGGATAATTTGGTGCTATCGAACGCAGAAACCTCATACATGTTTTGAGAGCGCTACGTTGTCAGCCGTTGAAATATATGTTAGGGCTATATGTCTTCTTTATATATATATATATATATTTTTGATTATTTTATTTTGTCATGTAATTTTTAGATATTAGGACAATAACAAATTTTCCATTTATCTGATTAATAAAGCTGATCAAAATTTTGTTGTTTGTCAATTGCTGGGGTTGGTTAGGTCAGGTTAGTTATATTTTTTTCCGCGTTTACATAGATTTACAATAGGCGCTGATAACACACTATTTTATCAGACAGATTGAAATACGTGGTTTTCAAAAAAGAATTTCTTGATATGATTGTATAGAAATACTTGTAGTAATCATTATCTAATTTCTGGTTGTTAAAAACACTCAAAAATTTATCCATCTTACTTTCAATTCATTTTTTTGTAACGTAATTAGTCTTTTTTTTTTTTTTTTATTGAACATTGGATATTTATTAGTCTTACATAAACAAATACAAATCAAAGAATGTAATTAGCCCCCAGACCGATTATTAGAGCTTGGTGCATATCGCATGAAACTGTCACGTGAAATGTATACTAACTCCTAACGTAGTTTAATTTCTGTGGAGTCGTCCGCTCTCCCACTCGACCTCCCTGCTCTTAAAACCCAATACAAAAGTCCAGATCCGTCTTTCTCAACCACAAATAAAACAAAGAACAAAAAGCAAAAATAATATAAATAATAATAGTCATATAATAATAATAATAATAATAATAATAATAAAGCCACAAACCAGCAATGGCAGATTCTAATTATACGTCACCTATGCAAGACCTTACGACGCAGTATGAGGATTTGGAGGCCGTCGTCGAATTGTTGAGCGATTCTGAATATTCCTTTGACGACGACGAACACGACGAACACAACGAAATTGAAATGAATCGTCGACTTGAGACACTCTCGCGCATCCCAAGCCTGATCAGAATCCCACAGGCCGCCAATACACGTGGACAAGACATACCAGACCGCGTGGTGGTACAGCCAATATTTAATTCGGATGACAGTACAGAGAAGGAGCGCATTGCGCGGTGTAGCCGCGAGTATCGTGCGCGCGAGGAGATCAATCCGACCGTGCAGCCTGGCAGGAAATTTAATAGTCACAATGGGCTAAAGCTGGAATTTACAGGTGCTCAATCCCTTCACCTGGAAAGTCTTCTTATTTTTATCAATAATGTATCCGCGACAAGTGGGAATGTGACGTTCTTGGGTGACCACGACTTTATTCGAGTTCTCAAGCTGGATCAGCCCAGTGGAGTGGTGGAAAGCAAAAGCATATTCAAAATCTACCCAATCCTGACGGCACCCAATGAGACTTCGATGCAGATTATCAATCATCTCTCCATAGGGCGAATGAACAATAAAGAATGGCTTGTGTCGGCCCACGACTATGGCCGGATCATGGTGTTTGATGTGGAGCGGCTGCTTACGGCTGTTGAAAAATACACAGACAGACCAAACAGGGAAACAGAAGAGATCAAGTACTACACAAAGCCCGACTTTGTCTTTGAGGTGGAAGCTTCGGCTTGGGCAATATCCATCCATGAGCGACTCAATCTCCTGGCTGTGTCTTGCAACTCAGGTAGGGTCACAGTCTTTGATCTGACAGATGTAATTGTGAACAAAGGCGACACCGTGGGGGTCTACCCGTCTCCGTTTTTACGGCATAATATTCCTGAAATCAGATTTATAGACCCAGCAGAAGAAGACGTTGGCAAAGGATTCTACCGTGACGAAGCATTCTATCTGTACGCAGTGAGTATAGAGGGTGATGTGGTACTGTGGGAATTTTTTACAGGACAACGATTAGCTCGGTTTTTGAATTTAATTGAAGACGCATATGTTTACACGACTGCAGCGCAAGTGTTTGCAGCAGAAAAAGATTCGTTTGCAGAATCCCAGCCGGTGCTTTTTGATGAAAAAGAGAGTTTGGAGGAGCCGTTTTCACGATACCTCTATCTAGCGTTCAACACCGGTCGGTGGTTACTACTTAAATCGATTGACCAGCAAGCATGGACAGTCAACACATTAAACGAGGCGGATTTTATGCATGTCGATAACTTGTACGAACTAACCGGAATGCCATATTTGAACGAGACGAATCTTTTCAAACAGCTGTCATCTCCTATTCATTTGAAACACGCGATCAGCGGACTTACACGCTCACCAGGAACAGACAAAGTGATAGCTATGACCGATCGGTTTTATGAATTTGCTATGCGATTCATTCATCTCCCGTTGCAGGTTATGCCGCTAGAGGATTTTATGCATGCGTCGGTTGCGGACGAAGGGTATGCGGGAAAGAGCTGCCTTGGTGGCAGCGGCACTGGCGATGGTGATTTTCCAGTGTTAAGGCAACCTCGTGAACAAACAGACAAGTACATTAATGGTCTCAACAACGGCTTGCCAAGCTCGCAGGATATTCTCGCGGCGCCGCCGCTCAAAAATCGGTTTGCCCTGGTTACTGCGCGCAAGTCAATCTATTTATTTCGCGCTGAGACACTTTTATGTAATACATCCGCGACAGGCGTATTTGCAAGACCTCATCTCTCTGTAGATGCCCTCGGCGGCGGTGGCGGCGGTGGCGAGTTCAACGCCATTGACCGCATTAACTTTGTCAAGACGATTCCAGCCCTTTCTGCTATCGTGGTTGGTACGCAATTAGGTGCGCTTAGCATTTTCCGACTTGTACGCTACAAGGCTGCATTTGCCCTGCGCCAAGAGTTCCTTTTCCCTGTTACTGACATGTTTGCGCACGAACGCATTGCCAACATGCGGACAATCGCGGGTCTTAGCGTTGTCCCCGTGCTTGATATTTGGACACGCCCGAATGAGTACCACAAGTGCCGCATTTACATTTACTACACGGATGGTGTAGTTTTAGTCTACACATTAAGCCGCGAGTACGAAAACCCGGTCATGGAGATAGGCATTTGAGTAGACACTCAGTGCGTACTAGGCCAGTCAGAACTATTTATTTTCTATCATCAGTGGTGCTTTACTATTAATATTGATGTCATTGTTGTATTATTATCTGGCAACGGATGCCATTTACCCTTTTTTTATACAGTCATATCTCTCACTTAGCTCTTATATCAGACAGGCCTTTTAAATGCTTACTGAGAGAGTGTACTTGGTTGTATTTGAATTTTCCAATTCTGATTATGTAATTTTATGGCAGTACATTAACTAATCACACACTCTAAGATGAAAAAAAGAAGTGAATATGGTTAACAAAAATCTCCCATATTAAACATTAAGCACTCTTGCCTGGGAAAGGGGAATTTTTTTTGGTCCTTAGTGGGTTGTGCCAGATATAAGCACTTTTGTATGAAAATCTAATATAAACGCTAATTTCAGGTGCTTAGTTCCTATTAAGCACATAGTGGGAGTGTACTTACTGAGAGATGATACTGTTAATATCAATCCGGGGTCCATATTTTTGCCAGATTGCTTTTTTTTTTTTTTTTTGAGTTAGCTGGCAAGTCAATTACAATGTGAACATGCAGCTCTGAACTAAAATACTGTAACTAAGCACTTGATACTTAAACCAAAGCAACCTAATTACACCGGATCAGAGCAAAATGAAACAAAATAACGCAACTTCCTGGGCCGGTAAGCTCAATTTTTTTTTGAGAGAGTTTTGAGAGCAACACAGCTTAGTAGTTAGATGAACATTATTTATGAATGAATAATAATAAAAAATTTTCATGTCTTATTTAAAAAAAAAAAAAAAATACAAAAACTTTTGAAAAAAAATAAATAAAATCACAATATGAAGATTTTAAAATAATGATGATGGCCCTATTTTTTTTTTCTCTTCTAAAATCTTAGCTGCAATGGTGAGAACGGGGTTAGGCGGAGGGAGCGGCTTCGTCCTCAGTCTTGGCTCTCTTCGCAGCGGGAACGTCAGAAGCATCGTCGATGGGTCTCAGAAGAGGAGTGTTGACCTCGGCGTGGTAGTCTCTAATGATAGAGTCGACATCATCAATGTTCAAAGAACGGATATCACCGAGCTTCTTAATCTTAGCGGTGACGTCCTTGCACTGGTCATCACTAAGCTGCAGGTTAAGCTGGTCAACTCTCGACTTGATGGCATTCCAGCCCGTGAGACGATTGGCAAAGTGAATGTATCTCGTAAGACCAAAGTCCGAGGGGTTAAGAATCTCGTAAGTAGAAGGGTTGGCAAGGATAGCCTTGGCATGGATACCAGCCTTGTGGGTAAAAGCACAAAAACCAGTAATGGGGTTGTTGAAGGGAACGTTAACGTGAACAGCCTCGGCTACTAAGTTCTCGAGGTCTCTCAGCTTGTGAATCTTGTACTTAGACATAACGTAGTCACGGTCAGCAACAATCATGCGGGCCATGAGACCACCGAGAGGAGTAATACCGTTTCTCTCGCCAATACCCAAGACTGAAACATCAATCAGACGGGCACCACCCTCAAGAGCAGTGTATGCATTGGCAATGGCACAGCCAGTGTCATCGTGGAAGTGGCACTCAATGTCACAAGAGACAACGGATCTCAGGGTTCTGACGAGCTCAAAGACCTGTCTGGGGTTGGCACAACCGACAGTATCAGCGATACCGACACGGTTAACACCAATCTTGTCGACAGTTCTGTAGATATTCAGCAGATCGACAAGGTCGGATCTGAAGGAGTCCTCGGAAGAAAATCTAATCTCAATACCGTGGGACTTGACAAACTCAATGACTTCAATGGCGGACTTGGCAATGTAGTTCATGTCCTTACCATGAGAGTATTGCCTCAGAAACTGGGAAGTACCGATAACAACATCGACACCGTCGACACCAGTGGAGACAGCAAGTCTAGCGTCATCCATGTGACATCTAATGTGAGTAAGAATCTTGGCTTTCAGACCAAGCTTGCAGATGGCCTCACAATCCTTGCGAGACTGCTCAGAGGCTGCCGGGGAGGTCAGCTCAATGTAGTCGACACCAAAGTCATCCAGAGCCTTGGCAATTTCAATCTTCTTTTCAGTGTCGAAGAAAGCGTTGGCAAACTGCTCACCCTCTCTCAGAGTTGACTCAATCAGTTGAAAGTTGGAGACATTTGAGAGGTAATCGCCGGGGTGGGGTGCATAAGGGTTACGCGCATGAACGGAAGGTCGTTCTTGTTGCTCTTGGGCCTGCTCGGGGGCAGGAGCGGCAGGGGCGTTAGTAGCGTCAGACATTTTAGCGGATAGTTATAAAAGAAATAAATAAATAAATAGAGATGGGGAGGGAATAAAAAGAAGAAGGAGAAAAGAATTTTAAAAGGAAGAAACGAGGGAAGCCTGAGAATAAATAGAAGTTTGGAATATGCGGGATGACTATATATAAAAAAATTTTTAAACATTTTTCAATGAAATTTTTTTTTAAAGTTTTTTTTTTTTTTTTTTTTTCAATAAAATCAATCTAATGGAAAAAAAAAATTTAAATAAAATTTCCAGTGTTTTAACAGTTCAATTCGGTCTAGAGCCAATTTTTGGTGTGAGCGAAGAACTCTAGTTATGCCCAGCGCAGCCCTGGATTAACGTCTCAAGGCCCATGACTCTATGACTTAATACATACTTGTTACTATGTGTAGCTACAATTACACAGCTCTAGAACACACTCCCAACTGAAGTCTTAGGGCGCTGGACATGCGGGTGCCCAGCAGTCTCTGCGTATTTGTTCTTGTACCTGTAATGGCAGGCCAGGGGAGGAAAGCGGTGACTAATTTTGTGATTTCAGAAAGTCGTACATGCTTTTTTGTCAATTTTTTTACCAGCACAAAAAAAAAAAGAAAAAAAAACCCAAATATACAAGTAATATAGAATCTTTTTATTATACTAATATTCAAAAGTAAACTAAGAAATAAATGAATAATAATAATAATAATATTAAAAAAAAAAAAAAAAAAAGGATTTAAAGAGAAGACATATAGCTTTAACACTTATCTTAGCGAAACTGACATAATAGCGCTCTCAGCACCAAACAGTACAAGAAGAACTGACAATTGTGCGTAGTGGTTATGATTTTGCTCTCTCTGGATTAAGCCCCTCACGACTATGGGAATCAATCGGCAACGACTGTTTAGATTTTTTTTATTTGAACATTTTTTTTACATTTCACATCGTGGTCCTTAAAAGACTCATTACTGCTGTCTTGACAAATGTCCTGTCACCCTCAAGTTTGAGCTGAATAATTGCCGCTGCTGTTGCCCTTGGGCGATATAAACGCAACTGAGGAATAGAACTATATTTGATCTTACTCAAGACGTCAGACATGTTTGGTATCAGAATAAAAAAAAAACTTCTTTTCTCTACATCCCTCTTCCGAAACTTCAAGTTGTCAGTTTGTACTATTGTAATTACTCTCTGTCTATCTCAGACGTAGGTTACCTATCTTCATAGCCAAGCTTAAAAAAACCCGCTGACAGTTTGGACCCCAGCCGAAGAAAGTAATGCGTGGTCATGTGACTATCTGCTAATCGGATGCCGGATCGGCTTTCGATCAGAAAGGGCTAGGTGAAAAAAAAAAAGATTTTTACTCGAGGCGGAGTTGCACCAGCTAGTCAGGGTAAGTCTTACTAATTAAAGGTGATGTCATAGCCTGGTCATGTGCTTTCCAGCTTTGTTAGTCGCTCTCTCTTTTTTTTGCATAATCAACTAATTAATACCCGTATTCATAAAGGCTTACCCTTCTCGACATTTTTTGGGTTGTTATAGCCTGATTAAGCAACTGTGCGGAAAAGACTACAAAAAAGGCATCTCCTCATGGAAATTTAAAAAAAAAAAAATTTCCATTTTCCCTTGAAAGCGTTTCGCAAGGGTAAACTGATTTTTTTTTTTTTTTTTCACAAATTCGAGGTCATCAACTTTGGTTTCAGTTTTGCTTGCAGTGATGCATCTGACAAGAAAAAAGTAAAACTTATTTACAGTAAAACTTCTGAGCAAAGAAGGAAAAGGAAAACAACTGGGAGTTTTGCATAGATTTGAATGGTCACAAAGCTGATGAGGGTCTAAGGGCTGATGCTAATGAGTTCTAAACATCTAAAGCTATTTCGATTTTGGGTCCTTTTTAACAGCCGAAAGCAAAAAGCTGGTCAAATGAAATAGTCCAGGCCCTTAGGCCTTTTTGTAAATTTGTAATAATTCTATTGATGACTGTAGTGGCGGCAAGAACCAAGAGTATACGGCTGGATGATTTGTCTTGTCGATTTCCTGTTTTTTTTTTTTCTTTCTTCTTTTTGAAAAAGGCTTATAAATATACAGGATACATACTGTTCTTTCTAGACAGCAAGGTAGAAACCCTCACCAATTGCTTCGTATCGTATATACTGATATAAATCCACCGCACATAGCTCGGACCATAGACGTTAATAGCTATACAGTTAGTGAAAAAAAAAAAAAAAAGAATGAATAAATAAATTGAATTGAACAGCACAATTAGACTACAAATATGTAAATACAATAACTAATGAATCAAGAGTTAAATGGTAAAAACGTAGATATGAATACGAAAGAAAAAACAGAGAAAGCATTATTCATTGGATATCGTTAAAGAGTGTCATAAGCCTGGCTTTTCAAACCAGCAAGATTCAGCAACCAAAAAAGGGGCGAGAAACTATTAAATAATAGTAAAAATGAAATGAAAATGAATGACTAAACAACAGCACTTAGAAATAAATGCTGCTTAGGGGCCGGCGTCGACCTGTGGACAGAGGATCAAGAAACTTCATCTTGAGAAGGCTGGCGCGGTCTTCAATGACAATACGGTCAAACTCGGAAGCAGTATGCTCAACAAGCTCGTCATTGCCAAAAACGCCATCATAGTCTTCTGGCAGTAGGTCATCGGAGTCAGACATGGACGAGTCATACTCGTCATAGTCCTCATCATCGGTGCCGGTGCTACTGCTGTGGGTAAACATGCGGATAGACTGGTAGCTACTTGACACCAAGTCGGGTACCGTTGCACTGGGCGTCAGCCTGTACGTAGAAGTTTCCATTTGTTGCCTTTGCGTCTGTGAATTTAGTTGCGGTTGTGATGTAGTGGAGGTGGTGTTGCTGTTGTTATTGCTGTTTTCGAGAAGAAACATGTAGTACTGCTCGTCCTCATCACGGTCCTCGTCAGCGCTTTCGCTAAGAAAAAACGAGCTGTTAAGATATTCAAAGTTGTAGAGGCTAGGCTCTAGTGGAGGCTGCTTTGGCAGTGATGGGAGAGATATGCTATCAAGAATGGGCGGTAAAGATTCTGTAGTGATGGACATTGTGAAAGTGATAAAGGGTGTGTCTAAATGTGCGAGTATCTTAAATGATAGTGTGGGGATATATCAAACAGATAAAGTGCTTGTTTAGGAGCTTGAACGTATAGAGTGAATGAAGAACTATCAAGTCAATGAGTTAATTGAGAAAGAGATTTTTTTTTTTTTTTGAATTAGACGTCGTGGGGTGCCCTTTAAGTATCTTTGCGAGGATTAGTTTCCAAGGCTGAACTGTCAAGCTCAAGTTGGCCAAAAATAGCTGACACAGCGACCTGATGCGTTCAATGGCCATCAGACGCAGCGGGGGAGAGAGTATTGACGTGTCGGACTTTGCTGTTGTTCAGCCGTGCAGTGTGACCTAGAGCGGGTACAAGAAAAAAAAAAAAAGAGGAAGATGCAGTTGCACCACTGCTATCACTACGAAAAAAAAAATAAAAAGAAAACCTGATATTTCGGTAAAATAAACATTTTCATTCTTATTTCCCATTGTCTAGTCTCATGCTAAACTGTTTTGGCTCTCACTTGAATGCCCATACTGGGAGTCTCAGCAATTTCATTTTGAAGCTTTCTCCAGAGGCTTGCTACTACTGCTGAGACTGATACCTTGAGGAAAAAAACGAAATAAAATAAAATAAATAAAATCAAATGACCTCATTCAAAACCTCACGTAAATGCGCACCCAAAAGCAATCGGACATTTATCTATTTATTATAGCTAATTCTGCTAGGCTACTTGCAGTTAGTTCTGTTTTTGTTTGTTGATGATTGCTGTTTCTGGACCAAAGACCTACCGAAACAGACATCATTTAGTCCAACCTTTTTTTTTTTTTTTTTTTCCCCAGGCAATTGCTGGTCCTCGTTCCAACTCACCATCACCGGAGTAGATGTGAGACAAAACACAGCTGAAAAGGAAACAAACGCCGCTAGAAGCGTTCTGTTTTTGAAAGATTAATCTTCTATCCGATTTTAATAGTTTCTAGTTTGCCATTTTGTAGCCACTGTGCCAACCCCTCAAAGAGCTATGAGCTACAGTTTACCTACCTTATATTTCAACTGTCTCCAGTATCTCCAGCTTTCTCAGCGCAGTTTCTTAACAAAGTTGCTTGCTAATACGGTATCAGCGTGGGATTTTGTGCAATTTCACTTTTTTGGAATTGGCTGACCTCAATATTCTAGACTGGGCGTCATGGCAAACTCGGCAGGTTTGCGCGCTGATGTCATAAGGTTTGTTGGTTAGTAAACTCCAAGAAATTGAGAAGCGATGATAAACGACAAAGGGTTTTTTTACTGATATCTTGTAAATAGTACCATCAAACATGATCCGAGCTTGCAATTTGTAAATTTTCTCTAGTTCTTGGACTATCGGCTCGAGCCATGGTCATCTTTACACACTGATGCGAGCCTTTTCTCCCCCCCCCTCTTTTCGGGTCTTGTGCACTTCCAAGTTTTGTCTACGTGCGATGTTTTTTTTTAAAAAAAAAAAAAATTAATAATTTAAGCATGCGCGAAGGCTTTCCTAAGTTTTCTGCCCAACGCTTTGAGTTGCAAAATTCAAGGTAATGCTGCTGCGTCGGTTACGCACACGTTACTATTCTGCAGGTGCGGCAGTGATAGCAGTAAGTATAGTAGTAGGGCCGAGCTAGGGAGCCCGAATCGAAATTCAAAAAAAAAAAAAAAAAACCTCGCATAAGCGCGTGCGTGACAAACAAGCCTAGTCTGCTACAAGCAGCAATGGGCTCGAGTCAGGCTTTTCTCATACGAAGTTGCTTAGTTGCTTGCTGTAGGGTGACCCCATCAATTACGTCTTGTTCTGTCCAGTAGAGCGACTTCTCCAAAACCCTACATCGAGAGCATTTTGCTACAAAATAAGGTATACAAGTCAGTAACTTTTGGCATGTTTCTATTTCTAGTTTAGCTGACATGGGCAGCTGCCGTTGTTTGCGTTGCCTATGTTGAATGTCCCTACCGCCCACTCAACAACTCCCCCCTTATATGACGGTACTGACAGCCCACAGACAAGAAGCTACAATTAGACATGGCTACACGAATATGCCCATTAGTTACAAACAGAAGCCCAAAATAGTAGTGTCGAATGTAGACTGTTATTAACATCCTGCAATGTCTAACTTTCCACCGGGGTTTGGAGTGTCAAATAATTTCGCCTTTGTATGATCAATACAAATTGTTTAGAGTCAGGTACGAGAGAGACTGAAAAAAAAAAAAAAAAAAAAAAAAGCAGGGTGCTCGCAAATTCGACGCCTCATCAAGTGGCAGCCTACCAGGGTCATCCTGCATTATGGACTTAGAGCATGGCAGATATGGTCTTTTTTTTTACTTCAAAGTGGGCTATCAAGGGATGAATGGATAATGCAATGATACAGCCGAAGAAGCAGCGGAAACCTACGCATGGCCTCAGTTCTAGCAACGCTTTTTTTTTTTTTGTTCACAACCATCTTGGTTTCAGTGTCGGCTGTCCAACACTCTCGCTTCAACTTAGTGGCCATTATTGGTTTTTTTTATTATTTTATTAATTTTTTTTCTTTTTGTATTTTTGGCATATTCAAGTCTTTTTTGGAGCTTTTGGACATGAAGAACGTTGCTCCACTGCTACGATGGTTACCGTTGAGCGGTCACTTTTTCCTTTCTGTGCCAATCACACGGTAGCTACTTTGTTGATGGATATCTCGGCACTCATAGTTAGATGGCAAAATCAGCTCATTGACCAAATATTCTAGAAGATGTGGGTAAACTAATTGTGAAATGAAGGACACACAAAGGAATTTTTTATTTTTTTTTCTCCAAAAAGAAAAAAAAAAAAAAACTGATTTCGTTGAGAATTTATCGTGCATTATAGGTGTCAACGTTCGATGCTGTCAAAATTTCAGTGAATAAACCCGCATAGTGATGGAACCTAGAAGATAATTTAACACTCACAATACGATATCCGACTTTGTGGTTGTAACTGTTTACTTACGCTATCATCATCCCATTTTCTTTTATTGAAAAAATCAGCTCAGGATCATACAATATCTACGAGGTTGGCAAAGAGCAGTTTATCACTAGTACGCCTGAGAAGCCAACCTTGAAACAAATAATACTTACCATATACAAACAAGTGAGAATCAAGTGTGTGCATGAAACGTTAGGGCATCAATAAGCTTAGTTGGTGAATTCATTGTACTATTTATTGCATTTTTACAAACCTCCCCCCTTGGCTCATGGACTGATATTGGGGGATGAGATCATGACTACTGCGTGACTTAGGTAAGAATGGCCTTTTGTTTAGTCCTTTCTTTTGCGCACAACGCTTCTAGCGACCACTTTTAGGAAAAACAGTAAAGATAAAAAAAAAAAAAAAAACAGTATTTAGCGGCTGGCTAAACTATAGCCTGCTAGATAATAAAGATATAAAGTGATTACAATTGTCTGTTTTTGTTTTTTTTTCGGTTTGACCCAGACTTGACTTAGGCAGCTCTTCAAGCTTAAACTACATCAAAACCGGCATGTATCTGGCATGAGATGTGAACTAGGTGAGAGATAAAATTGTGGGCTGTAATGTTTGACTATATAAAGGGAAAACGAGGCTGGTCAATAATTCCTTGTAGAATACAGCCGCTCTTTTATCTTGGTTTTTTTTTTTTTTTTTTTTTTGCTGTTGCCGGTGTTTCAAATTGTTACTGTTGCTTCTCCAAGAATTGGCCAGCGCCCATAAAGACCCCAGACAAGCCAGTATATGTATACATCCGCAAAATGGACTATCCTATGAGTGGAGTAGCGAGTAGCGGAAGTCGATAGCGATTTTCAACTGTTTGCAAGGTTGTCCTTGTGGTTATAATATTTCATGCTGATAAGAACTAAGCAATAAAACTTGAGCATTTAAAAGTCTTGCCGCGCATGGGCGTCACTAACCAGGTGATGGGGGGCATTTGACTACTTAATTTAACTACAATTGTCTCTTGTTACTTTAGAAGCTTTTAGGGATGACCAGCAGAAGTTGACACAGCTTTCTCAGTCTCCAAAAAAAAAAAAAAAAAGGGTCTATTGTTGTTTACCTTGTACACAAGCGCGACTGTTAGTATCGTAGACAGGTCAGTTGAACAACCCCCTCCTGGGGTTTTAACAATTTCAAACGATGCTGACAGAGGTAGTACCAAACTAGAATAAAAAACGAGCACTTTGGGGAAAGGGAAGGGAGAGAGGGGTTTGGTCTTGGTGGTTTTTTTGAGGGAAACTAGGGTTTCAACCTTGTACGGGTAGTTTATATACTAAATTATTTACTGGATGGAAATGAAATTTACTGTTGTTGTTGTCTTTTTTTTTTTTTTGATTTATTTCAAAAAAACTCCTTTAAGTCATGCTTGTTTTCTAGAAAATCAACAAGCTACAAAAAAAAAAAGAAAGTAAACGTTTTGAGATTCTTCAATTCAAAATTTGAGCTTAGTGGAGGCCTAAGTACATTATATTCTAACAAGTTTTTTGAAATTTGGACTGGTCTCAGCTTTTTATAATGTATATATATATATAATCAGTTTATTGTCCTTATAACTATTTGAAAATTATACACAGAAGACATTAATACAACAAAATTAACTCTTTAGCGGGGGATGCGCCATTCACTATATATTTCTATGCTTACAATAATAATGTCGACATGTTGTCCCGTTCCAAATGGCATATCCGAGATTACGAAGCTTAGGGTCTAGAGATAGACGAGAAGATCCAGAAAACTAAGTTTATTTTACAATGTAATTAGGAAAGTTAGTCTAGCTGGGCTTAAAGTCGAAGTCAGGAGTCACAACGTACAGAAAAGAGAATGAATGTAAATTTTGCGAAGAATCCAAGAATATAATTTAAGCGCCAGAATTTTATGATACAAATTATTTGTGCATAATCCTTAGAATTGAATAGAAAAACGTTGAAATAGGAGAGTCAGGTTTATAAAGACTTGATTTTTTTTTTTTTGTAGTTCATGTCCTCCTTTCTCCTCCAGGTCGTAGAAAATTAGAGAGGTTATATATAACCATCTTTTGGACAATTTGATCGCACAGTCAATGGCATTCCCAGTGACTCAGGTCCTTAATAATTTCAATTTTTATAGTTACCCTGCTTTTGGAGGGGTTTATTATTAGTTGATACGTACTAATGATGATCACACTTAGTTATCAGCACGCTCGTGAAGCCAGTTTCACATGCCGAAACAAACTCCCAACAACCATCCCAGTTGGGTTTCATCACATTAGTATTGTGATTTTACTGAAAGAGGAAATCAGAACATTGATATGAGGTTTAAAGATGGCATAAAAGTGTGTCGACGCATGAACCAACGGGAAGTGCATGTCCCGCTGGAAGATGTGTCGTGACAAATGTATTACACAGCTATTTTTAACTTAAAACCCATTGTCTTAGCTCGATGACATATATCTAATTCTTATTATGCTGGCAGAGGGTTGGCAATATCTCGCTGCTTAACAGAACTCATAGGCTGAGACCGCTTAACCCTCTATACATTTGTATAAAGAAGCTTTGATGGGCTATGCAGTACATTACGCTAATTTGGCCAGCTTAACAAGAATTATCAGTCTGGTTTCACATTAAAGGGCTCTACTCATAGGTGCCAAATAAAAATATTCGCTAGCTTCTATTTGATAGTGAACTTTTGGTTACAAGAAGTATTAAGTTGTCAATATTGAAATGGAATGGCTTTTGATATCATTGCGTTAAAGCTGCCACCCACCAAACCAGAATAAATTAGAGTAGATTTTATTAACAGCATTGCTGCCAACAACGTACGATGCAGCAACAACAGCGAGATATTTAACTCCCACATTAGAAATATCAGTTTCTCATTTTCATGTAATGGATTTGAGTGGAAATAAATTTGCATGGTAGGAGGCCACCAAGTGAAAGAGTTATCATTCAAGTTTTATTTGGTCAGTAGCATAGCACTTAATGTTTTACAAAAAAAAAATTTTCAGAAAGCAAAAATACTCCGATGCAGGGAATTGAACCCTGATTTGCCCGGTGAGAGCGGACCGTGCTAGCCATTACACTACATCGGATTTTATATTGTTTTATTAAAGCTTACATTATCATCTTGAATACGCACATTCTTTGACGTTTTTTACCTATTTTGAAAAATAAAAAGGCACCGTCCTGGGATGACGTTAAAAGCACCCCGTCTTTGGATGACGATAAACTCATCATTTATCCAAAAGGACAATACATTATACGGCAGATGTCCTGGGATGACGTTAAAAGTACCATTTATCCAAAAGGACGACTACTGATACGGCAGTGAATGAGCATTATTAGCCTCATTCTGAGAATCCCTTGATGCTTCCATTTTTTC